>JALBCR010003035.1:265000-318294 GCA_030710515.1 Abscondita cerata
CCGAATTCAGTAATGTTGTATCGTCTGCATAAAGAATAATCTTGTTTTTATCGGTTTGATAAGCAATGTCATTGAAATAGATTAAAAACAGTATTGGACCAAGAACCGAGCCTTGGGGTACACCAACTCGTATCTCTTTAGTTTGGAAAAGTGTGTCATTATAAAAAACATTCTGGGGACAATCAGTTAGATACGATTGCAACAACCCTATACTTCCATCGCTAAATTTATATTTTTTAAGTTTATTTATTAGTATATTGTGATTGACACAGTCAAAGGCTTTAGAGAAGTCTAGAAAATTTGCTATGCAATACTTAGAATCTTCGAAGCAGCCAATTATAAAATTCGTAAGATTCAAGATTGCACTGCCACTTGACATTCCGTTACGGAAACCAAACTGACTACTAGATATAAATTCGTGTCGTTGTAAGTGATCCATTATTTGTGATTTTAATATTTTTTCATAAATTTTTGAAAAAACAGGCAGAATCAATATTGGACGATAATTATTCATATTGTCTTTGTTTCCGCTTTTATGAAAAGAAATGACCTTCGATATTTTCAGTTCGAACGGAAAGAAGGATTTACGAATACAAGCATTTATCACTTTGGTAAGTGGAATATAGATTGTATTTATTACATTTTTGACAATATCAATCTTGAAATCAAATGGATCTTTACCGTGACTAGTTTTAATGCTAGTAACAATATTTCGCAGTTCGTTAAATGTTATTTCCCGAAAGTGAAACTCCGGTATGTTTGTTACATCAATTTTGTTTATATAGCAGTTTGAATCATTATTCAGTTAGATTCAAAATGTATTCGCGGTTATAGTAATATAAAAGTATAATGACTAGTTAAATTAATTAGTAGTGTATTCTACCCCTGAAAAAAATGAAATATGAACACAAACAAGCTTTTACATATCTGTCGACAAAGTTACTTAATTCGAATGTATTAACGTACGTGATCGTTAACACGAGTCGACACTAGGTGTCACAAAACTTATTGTTCGAGTAAACCAGCACTTTATCAGAAACTTTAGTAGTTGCAAGGCAAAAAAACAATAAAGCACGTGTTTTATTATTTATTTATATATAGATACAATTGGTATATAATATTTCAGAAATGCTAAGGCATATCTATAAAAAAACATGCGTTTCGAGCAGAATTCCTTATAGTAAACGCGTCACAACTTAAAAAGTTAAAAAACACGATACGGTAAATATACCTAACTATTGAGTAAAGCATTGACCAATCTGTGTTAACAAGCATAACCCTCACGACCGCCACGCTCTCGCTTTCTTTAGATGTTTTAAGAGTTGAATTCACATTTAAAGGTTGATAGATGTTAGTAATGCGTTACGAGACTACCATTACTATGTAAATTACATTAAAAACACATAGAATTATAAGAAATTGTAATTGGGTAATTTTTTATCATAGTTTTTAATTTATATTGATAACCTACAGTTGAAATTCGATTCTTTCGGGTTTTTCGTGTACAAAATGTTTGAATTAAACTTGCACATTCATATACAGTGCGTTTTTAATGGACTGGCCGTTTTGTACAAAACTAGCATACACAAGACGAATGAATGTAGGAAATAGGCATATTGTGATGCTTATGGTTTAGGCTCGTTTTGCGGGGTTAAAAGTTTCTTATAAAGTATAATATTTCCAACGATGAAAGGTAAATATTTCCTCCTATAAATGATCAACTAATTGATTGTTCTTCCTTGAGGAGGGCACCAAAAAACCATTAAGGCGTTTTCAGGCAACGTTTCGTGCAGCCGAATGTGCACTTCTTCAGGGCCTCTGTTTATTGAAAAAGAAAGAGAAGTACATTTAACGGTAAGTTATATACATAAACATCATATCCTTAATATATTAATCTAAATTATAGGTGATTGACTCGACTACTTACTTAAAACAAATAAATGGTCCGCCACTTGAATAAGTGTAAAAAACACATAGATATTAAAACAAACACAAAATAAATTAATAATTAAATGTAAATAAATATCTCTAATAAAAACACACACTTTATACGTAGAAACGAACAAACATGAATGACTAGATAACAATATGATAATGGGAATTCCTTCTTCTATTTTATTTTAGTGATTAAATTTCTATAAATATTGCTTAAATTTTGTGTGTCCGTGTTATAATTAATGTTGTTATTGTGTTTGATGATGTATATCATTTCAGCTATTAGACGTTTTTATAATTCTTTTCTACATTTAAAATCGTAGGATTATCAAAAATTAAAATTATGACCCATCTCAATATGGTGTACGGCTAACGCAGAGTCTGGTTTTTGTTTTTGCAATCGTACTTATGATTTTTAATCCTATTACGTGTTTTTTGTTTGGTTTGGCCAACTATTGGAGCATTTATTACAGTCAAGACAGTCTATTTTATACACTACATTGTGTTTGTCAAGAATGGTTTGTCTTGTCTTTTAATTGTGTGTAGATAATGTTGTAAAATAGTATTGTTATTGTGTGTAGCTATGTGGACGTTAGTAGTTTTTAGTAATGGGATATAGACAACATGGGACATATAGACAACACAACTTACAAAAAATTACAACTTACACAAGCGTTCCAACCAAAATTAATATGGTTTAGTAAAAATACATAAAAAGACGATCATCCATTAAGACCCATAGTTTCATGCATTGGAGCATTCCTACGTATCATTTATCAAAATTCATATCAGACATACTCAGTAATATTTCACACATTTTCATTCATAACATCAAAAACTCATATGAATTAATAGATACCATACAAGATACAACAATACCATCCAATTATAAATTAATTTCGTTTGATGTAAACTCTTTATTTACAAACATCTCCAAAGAACTAACAATAAACTTAATACAAAAGTATTGGGATGATATAAAAGCATTTACTACACTAGATTTAACATTCTTCACACACATTGTAGAGTTTTTGTTTGATGCAAGTTACTTCACATGTAATAAAAAATATACATGCAAAAATTTGGAACAACAATGGGCAATCCTGCTTTCCCTATTTTAGCAAACTTAATAATGCACGATTTGCTTTTATATGTTCGTTACAATTTATTGTTTGAACCTATTTTTATGATAAGTTATGTTGATGATGTAATCACTTGCATCCCTGAAGATGAAATACATAATACTCTTAATATTTTTAACAAATACAATCTACATTTAAAATTTACGTACGAGATTGAAAAAGATAATTCATTACCCTTTTTAGATGTGAGGTTGATTAAAGATCAAGACACCAACAAATTATTAACTGACTGGTATTTTAAACCCATGGCATCCAATAGGACTATCAATTATTTATCAAATCACCAACAGCACCAAAAAATAAATATAGTTAAATCTATGAAAAACAAAATAACAAAACTAAGTAGTCCTAAATATCTCACTAAAAATCTAACCTCTCTAAAAAATATATTGAAAAATAACAATTATCCTACTAACATTATTAACAGAATCTTATACTATAATTATAACACTAACACACCATCACCAATTAACCCCTAATTCTCAATATACCTGTACTAAAAATTATTAATATACCTAACTTGACTAAACACCTTATCCCATTACTAAAAACTACTAACGTCCACATAGCTACATACAATAACAATACTATTTACAACATTATCTACACACAATTAAAAGACAAGACAAACATTCTTGACAAACACAATGTAGTGTATAAAATAGACTGTCTTGACTGTAATAAATGCTATGTTGGCCAAACCAAACAAAAAACACGTAATAGGATTAAAAATCATAAGTACGATTGCAAAAACAAAAAACCAGACTCTGCGTTAGCCGTACACCATATTGAGATGGGTCATAATTTTAATTTTGATAATCCTACGATTTTAAATGTAGAAAAGAATTATAAAAAACGTCTAATAGCTGAAATGATATACATCATCAAACACAATAACAACATTAATTATAACACGGACACACAAAATTTAAGCAATATTTATAGAAATTTAATCACTAAAATAAAATAGAAGAAGGAATTCCCATTATCATATTGTTATCTAGTCATTCATGTTTGTTCGTTTCTACGTATAGAGTGTGTGTTTTATTAGAGATATTTATTTACATTTAATTGTTAATTTATTTTGTGTTTGTTTTAATACCTATGTGTTTTTACACTTATTCAAGTGGCGGACCATTTATTTGTTTTAAGTAAGTAGTCGAGTCAATCACCTATAATTTAGATTAATATATTAAGGATATGATGTTTATGTATATAACTTACCGTTAAATGTATTCCTTTCTTTTTAATAAACAGAGGCCTGAAGAAGTGCACATTCGGCTGCACGAAACGTTGCCTGAAAAAACGCCTTAATGGTTTTTGGTGCCCCTCCTCAAGGAAGAACAATCCAATTAGTTGATTATTTCCAACTTCTGTGGCAAATAACAATAATATTTAGTTAACTCTCCAAGTCACAAATACATTTCTCACTACATGCGTCTGAAGTCTAACATTCGACACCAGCTTGTTTATTTAGGTAGAAGGTCTAGATAAGGAAAGGTATAAGTTTGTCCACTTGCTCAAATCAAGTATATTATTGGTTTCATTTAGAATTAAAATGTTAACATCAACAATCCAAACAATAGAAGCTGATAATCAAAGGACCCAAGCAGCACAAAATATTATGTAAATGTTAGTAAATAATATTAATCAAACATTTAAATGTAACACTTTTATATGTATATTAGAAAAATATATTAGGAAAATATTTGTTAAATATTTTAGGTACACATATATAAAATATTTGAAGTAAATAGTATATAAATATTTCAAGCACATATTTGTTAAATATTTTAAATTACTTTATAAAAAATATTTGAATTAAGTTTTCTGATATTTTCTGAATATCTAAGAACTATACTTATGCAACATTGATTAATCAGATTAAAATATTTTCGAAAATCATTTAGAAAATGTTTTTATTAAACGTTTGAAATATTTGTAAATACATAATACAATACAAGAAAATATAATTTAAACAATATTTATTACATCATTATATGAACTTACATTAATAAAGTAACTTAACATATAAACACCTACAAACTAAAAATAAATATTAAACTACGATTTTAATTCAAATGATCTTCACTCAAATCAATCCTGTAAATAAAAATATATTAATTTTTTACTTATAACACCATAAAAATAATGAAATGAATAAGGCTGATTAGAGTTCTTATTAAAACTGATGTGCCTTTTATCATATTCAGAAATTACTATATTGTAATATAAACGTCAATTTTGTCACCAAGATGCAAAAAATAGAGCGGCAAATTTGCTATCAAAGAGATGCTCGCGATTACGTCGCTCGGGTATAACTTCCCGGTCTTGTAACTTTTTCTAAAAAATAACAGCAACTAATTTTTTAATATGTTGCTTGTAAATGTTCATTCTATGTATAAAAAAATTGCACAACAAAAAATTTGACAAGCAATGTCAAATTCGCTATCAAAAGGTGCCCACATGGTCCTGCAAGCAAAGTTCGCAATTACGACGCCCGGAGTACCTTTTTCTTCTCATAAGGTATCGTAATGATATTTAGATTATATACCAATATTGTAATTTTGGTTTAAAATCAATTAAAATGCATTTATTTGTCTATATCTACAAAAAATTTTGTGTGGCTAAAAGTGTGGGTAACTTCGTGAGAGTAAATAAGCGGCCTTTTTTGACAGTTGCACAAAATATGCAACATGAACGTGAGTGATTATTTGACTCGGTGCGTTCATTCTCATAAAAAAATACTTCACGGTATCGTTACATAAATAATTATTATACAGTGCGAATAGTCTTACTCGAACCCCTACTACATAAAAAAAATTGTTTTCCCTTACATTCGCTTCCCTTGACAACAATTAAAAGTTATCATAAATACATCTGCGGAATAAGACATGTTTTACCGCTGAACTGATTCCTCATAACTTATAAGTAATATCAAAATATACACAATTTTAATACTTACATGCTAACAAGTAGTATATTTTGGTTTGACAAAAAGGCAGTTTTCCCTTCTTGTCTATTTCTGAATAGCTTAGTGCCAAGTGGTTTGTCATAATCTTGCCCAATTTTGTGCGTTGTTTCGCCTTCAGTAAGGTACTTAAAAAAGTTTTCTCAATTTAGTTTAATATTTTTATTTTTAAATAGCAAAAGGCAGTTAAATGGTGGAGTTTCTCATTTTGAACTATTATCTTGTAAGTTTTTTTTCTTGATCAAAATGATAAATGTTTAAGATCTAGTTAAATTGTAGGAAATAATTGTTTGACGTTTTTATAGATGCTTAATTTCCCTAAAGATGTTTACTAATTTGATTGTCCAACTGGAACTTTCCACGTGGAGGCAGAAAATTGAATCCAACTAGTTTTAATAAATAAATGAATTAAGCATGAATTTTTAGATGACCAATTAACGAAAAAAGTGACCAAAATATGAATGTTAGCAATTTATTTTACAATAAGTAAAATGTATGTCTGGTGACATCTCGTGTAAACAATTGACACGTATGAATAGTATAAACTAAGAAAAATGCCAACAGTTAACTGTTGGCATTTTTCTTATTTTACAATGTTTTTTTCATTTTTTGATCGTTCTATTCGCTCATTGATCATTTAAAAACTCGTGTGTTATCTTTAATTTACCTACTTATTACAATTTTAATTAAAAATTATGACTACAATTTTTGATACTTTTGTAGTTTTCACATTTTTAAGTTAAATGCATTTTAATTGTTCAACGAAACTCTTCTTTTATTGCCTCAATAAAAAAATGTAGAGTGGGACAGTCAAATTTATATAATTTTATATATAATAACTGGACTATTAAATAATAAAATTATGATTGATAAATTTAAAAAATATAAGGGTTAAGTTTTTAAATTTACATGTGTTTTAACTTACTAAAGCATCTTGATGTGATACTTTTGTATTATTTCTTCCAGAGCTTCAAAATCTTTTACATTTTTCACTGGAAAAAAAATTTAAGATTTAAAATTTATTTTTTCTCCGTTTGATAAGAAACAGATTGACTTGATGATTTTTTTTTTTTTTTTAGTCAAATTTATATAATTTTATATATAAATGGTTTAGCTGGCCTAGGTAAGATCACATTAAATTAAAATAAATTTCTAGGATGTATTTTTGAACTAAGTTCATAAGGGCAATGTTAAAATATTGTAAGTACTTCAATAGTTCTTGAAATATACATGTAGCGTGTTTTATACTGTGTCCCCACGAAGGTTGACGTAGGCATTTACTATGTTAAATTATCTTTTTCTGGCACATTTTGAACACCATAATGTTACACTTCTTGTTTAGTTTATTTCCGCGTTCACACCGCGAGGTGATTAACGCAACAGATCGTATTACACTATTATACACAAACTAATAATATTTGGATAAAATCAGCCTTCATATAAGAGGGGCTATTGAAATACATCTCTTTGTGCGACAAATAGGTGACGTTTCTGTTCAATTAGTAAAAACATTTACAGGCCACTTTATTAAAAAAACATATTATTATTTAACAATACAAATAGGTACTAACAAACACCCTCCTACGCCTATAAAAGGTTATGCGGTTGATAACTACTGACCAACACATCAACTCCCGGAAAACCACTTCTAACATGTTTCATACAAGCTTCTAGTCCAGTTCAACTATACCACAACAGAGCTTAAGCATTGCTATTGTTGATGTTATTTATCTTGATGTTCTTTTGGAAATATCACAAAGTATTCCAGAGGTCCTTGTAGATAAGTTTCTAACAAGACAGTTCCTTTAAAACTAAGTAGTAGATATAGCCTCCCACTTCGTCCAATTTTAAAGTTTGACTCACAACAGGTTGTGGTCTACAAAGCTTAACCTCTCGTCTAAACAACTTCTTAAAAAACAGCAATTTCTTTTGACATACTCAAATGCCGAGTCAGAATGTGTAAGGGAATATTCTTCCAGTACACCGAAGAGGTCTTGTTCAACCTCAGATGTAACTCCAAACCTTGTCTTAGTCGTACCTCCACCCGATTGAAATTGATTATCGCATAGTTGTTACCAGCGTATGGGGTTAGACAATTATAATGTTCTACTTTTGGTTTTTCCTTTGATGGTTTTTGGATAAGGTAAATAATGTCATTTAACTTCTAACAACATTGCAACTTAATAATTTTGATAAATAAAAATAAAAAAAACGATACCTTGTAAAAAAATTTACATTTGCACTGCAAAGCACTGCAGTAAAGGAAAACAATTGTTAAAGGAATCTAAATGATAAGCCTACCATTTTTACGTTGAGACAAAACGAGGTATCTTGCGCTCACGTTTCTTTTATGACAGGTTTAAAACCTCTACACAAAGCGCAAATAAAAATTTTATTATAAAAAAAATAATTCAAACAAAGTTATAGACAACATTTCCAACAATTTTTCTTATAACTTTATGGATAATTGATATTGAGGAAATATTGTTACAACAATTACTTACTTAAAGCAAAAAGGTCTAAAATGAATATTTTTCTAAATATTTCTAAAATTCGAAAATATGTGTAAGTTTACGTTCCTTTTGGTCAAACTGGAGTGGTGGTTTCCTTGATATCTTGTTTACATACAGGCGAACGGCCAGAAGGTCGCCGGCTGGTTGGTCATCAGACAGATTTTTTTTTTGTTTGACTAGAACTACTAACTCTAATTTGTCTGAAAAAAATGAAAAAAAAGAGTGTTGAAATTTTCAGTTTAAAAACCGTCGCATAACTCCCTATCTTATTTATAAGATGTGGAGTAAAATTGCTGTTTTGAGTTTATGGTATCAAATAAAGTACCGCTCTAACATGCTTCATGTGCTTGCAAAAGTCGTTTGTCAACCATCAATTTTGTGTAAATTCTTAGGCCTTGACAGATGACCTTTGAGATGCTATGATAGAAAATATTCTCATTTTTCAAAAAGATTTAATGATTTTGACCGTTAAAGCCTGAAAAGTGAATTACCCCAGTATCGAATTACTAGCATACTATATTATCTTTTTACTCAAAAAAGAAGAAAAAAGAAATTTCTGCAAATCTTATCTACAACAATAAGAAAAAACTTAAGAATAGTTTGACGGCAAGATTTAAGCAGCAAGCGCGCCCAGCTACTAAAGGAAGCCGCTACTCGCTATGGTGTAAATAAATAATCTTTGTAACGAATTAATAGTATATTATATAAAGGGGAGTTGTAAATAGCATATTACGCTAGAGTGGAAGTTTACGCACGAGGAGATGCAGCCCCCGAGTATGTAAGTACCACAGTAGCGTAATTGCTTTACAAGTCGAGTTTTGTACTATACTTTATCTACGACCATCTCCGCCCTTTCAATCCTTGTACCATCTTTTCCAATCGCTCACAAACGTTTCACCAGTGGCGGTTTTTATTAAAGGCCGCTAGGCTGCGCGCCCCTCCTTGAAAAATATAAAAAATTAAAATAAATAATTTCTCTACTAATTATGTATTTAAGAAACTCAGAATAAAGTAAGCTCAAGACACCCGCTCAAAAACAGCTGTTCAAAAAAATCAGAATAAAGTACAGTAATCCGATAAAAGTTTGCGGCTTTCGTTACCATGACAACGTTACAGTCAACGCCAAACCCGAACCGCTAACCCAACCGCAAAATATCGCAACATGTTCTATTAGTTTGAGACAACGATGGCATGTTTACCGAATTTTTGGTGGATCTACTACCCTACATAAATTCTACCCATTTTGAGTACATTCTACCGATCTACGGATTTACCTTAAAATTATGCCGAAAAAAAGAAACGATGTTATTTTGATACTACTTTAAAGATTTAAAGAAGTTGCATAAATATTAAATTACTTTCACTGCCTTATAAACGAATATCAACTTTAATATAAGCATTGTATGTTTGTTTACATTTAAAGAACGTTGACTCTTATTGCCCATGCTTGGGTTTTGTTTTGTTTTGAATATAGTTTGTCATCAAGAATTCTTTGATGCCATAAAACGGATCCGTTCACTATTTTGATCGATATAAATTTTTTAGTTAAACGGATATTAATTACACAGGAAATAATTTATCGAAAACTTTTTCTGGAACGGTAAAATTGCTTAAAATAATCATAACAACTTCGATGAAAACAGCAGAATCGCAGCATTGCTTTTAGATACTAAAACGGATTAAACCTTTTTTAAGAAATACGATGGGTAACGACCGTTTAAACGCTTTAGCAATGATGTCCATCAATAAAAATTTGGTGTAGTATTATAGACGATTTTGACAATAAAATGGTAGAACGTTTAGTTTCTATCAAAGACCGTAGAGCGGATTTTAATTTTAAAAAGTAACACTATGTAATAGTGGATTGTGTGTGTAGGTCGTTTCACCAGCACTCTGTAATTAATTTATTATAGTAGATATTTAGCAAGTGCGCCCTTACCGTAAAAAATTCACGAGCCACCACTGCGTTTCACATCTTTCCATTAGCATCTTCCATCTAAATTTTCACCCCGAAAGTTTTTGCCGCACAAAAATTTTCTTCTAAAAACTCTGAAAAGGAAAACGAACCGTTATCGTCAACTTTCAGCGAATTACATCAGGTGAAATCCCAAATAATAAAATTAATAAGTTAACATCTTTGTTTAGTATTAGTGGTAGTTTAAATATTAATTTAAATACTAATATGAATTAATAAATATGAATTTAGTTGACTATGCTTTTTTCTCTAGGGAGTAAAAGATTCCCTCTTTTCAGGGACTATAATTACTCATTATATAAGGGTCGTGCGTTATATATTCACCAGCCATTTCAGAATATACTTTATAGTTTTAAGTTTAGTGTAGGGAATACTCTTTTATTAATTTAATTTTTATTTATATAAAGGTTTAGGTGGTAGAACAAGGATTAACAATTATTGCCTATCTGAACCTCACCTTCTGGTTTTCTGATCTGACTTTAAATCAATTTTTATTTTTATGTATTACTAATATTATTTTATTATTTCAATATTATTCATGTAAATACTACTTATGTTTGTGTTTTGTTTTAGTCTGTTATTACTTTAATAATTAAACAATTTAATGTTTAGTTACAAAGCATCTAATTAAATTAATTATTCCAACAAAAATTCGAATGCAAACTTCCAAAAACTCGACCAAATCTAAACATAAGATAAGATCTCAGATTGCTTTTTAAAATAAAAAACCTATTTTTTTCTGATTTCTCCATTTTTAATTTTATTTTTACAGAGCATTTTTTAAATATTAAGAATGAAGAACCGTTGTAAATAAATTATTTTGTGTAATTTAATTTTTATCATTATTTACTACCGTTACAAAATTAATAGTAACTTGTTAGAGCATTGCAGTTCTACATTTTGCCGAATCTATATTATATGACACATGCGCATGATATGACCAAATATTATTTATATTTGAACAATAAACTTGCAATAGAAATCGTTAATTTGAATTATTTTGAATATTTATAAACGCAATTTTAAATCATTCAGAAATTACACACATTTTTTCCAATTATTTAGTATAGTATAGTACGCATTACAAAAATATAAAATTACCATATTAAAAAAAAAAATAAAACATATTTCACATAAATGCATTTTTTGATGTGACGAAGTGAAGAATAGAATACAAAAATTTATTTCATACCTATCTAATTTGAATTAAATTTACCGACAACGTGTTGAAAATTAGCAATTAAAATTTTCTTAACAATTTAAATTTATTCAACTATTTCACTTTTACTCCCAGATAACAATGATTTATGTTGATACACTTTGTAATAAATCAAAACATCGCGACTAATTAAAAAATTCTTTGTAGGAATTTGCATTTCTTTATAAGATTTTTACCTGTTCGTAAAAAATAAAACGTAAACGTTTAGAAAATGTCATACAAAATATGTGTGTTTGAAAAGCTTGTGATAAGAAGAAGCTCATATACGATCTAGTTATGTATAATATACATACATAAATGCTATTTATACATGTCACTGACAGTGTATTACGTATTACGTGGTATTAACAACATACATCGATTGCAAAAAAACTTACTATGCGCAGATACAAGCATTAGGAATATGTATGTACAGAAATAAAATATTGCAGCTTAATACGTTTTTGAAATGAAATACATTTATGAAAACTGGACACAAAATCCCAACAGGTTATCGTTGTACTTTTAGACTCATTCATAGCTCTACTTTATATTTTTAAAGTTTGTTATCGTTTTTATACATGTAAATTAAACTTTTCGTTAACTATTTTTATCCGCAACAGACTGGAAAGAGTGTGAAAAAGAATAACTGAACATAAATTTCAACATTTTCATTGAAAGTGTGATAATAAAAAATATTTATAATTTAATCAAATATATTATAGTATAATACTAAATAATAGTATATTATGCTACTATAGAACGCATTCTTTTGTGTTGAGCGAGGTATTGCGGCCGAAGCGCAGCTGAGGCCGCAAAATACTTTGCGGAAACACAAAAAAGGCGTTGGACCCGTGTAGCATATACTACTTTTTCTTCAAGCGTAAAAAACCAAATTCTTGGAAGTAATTGAGGTGGTTTTAGAATGAATAGGCAACAGCGTTAACTCAACTTTACAACTGTCAAACATGACTGTCAAACAACATTATTTTTGTTGTGTGTATTAACACGGTTTGTAAAAGGAAAATTTTTGTATTAATTTGTAGAGTAAGAAAGAAAGCTATAATTATTTAACAATACAACAATAATAATAATTAACTCTTATTTCAGATGAAAACTTAAAACAAAACATTCTTTTTGTAGTAACTTATAGTGGAAAAAATACCTATTTCTTATTTATAGTAATATTAAAGGTACAATTTTGTAATGTCGGAGTTAATAATATTTAATCCACTACTTGCTGTTTTAGAACTGACATTGACGTCATTATAGTCGTGATGGATTTCATATTCACTTGACTGGGATATGCTCGATGTTGCGGTGGAAGTAACTAGGCCTGTTAAGATCACCTGATGTTACGGTAGATGTGTTACCTTCATCGCACCCTAATATTCTATTGGCAATTTCACGTTTGTTTGAAAGGAAGTCTTCGATGTATCCCTCAGCTACATTGTTAGATTTCCATCCACCGTGTCTTTTTAGTGTGGTAATGTCTCCACCATTGTCAACTAACAATGTAGCTGAGGTTCGTCGCAGTGTATGACCAGTGTATTCCTCTTGATTAGGTAGTTTTAAAAAAGTTGCCACTTGTTTTTGTATACCTGAAATTTTATGTATCCCCATAACGACACGGTGGCATCTACCATTTTGGTATTTTTAAAAGAATCTTGTTATGTTGATGTCATTAGGTCGAAGTGTCATATATTGTCTACATAAATTTAAATAAAAATCTCCAACTATGGTAAATGTCCGTGACTTATTCGTTTTAGTATTAGGAATTTTTACTAGTATTATGCGTTCCAGGTCTTCGATATCCTGTATTCTTAAATTGACTAGTTCGTCGCAACGACATGCCCCACTAACCCGAATATTAATACGAACTAAAAAAAATAGTATCTACTTTAGCGATTGAAAAAGTTATATTTGAAATTACCTTCATGGCCAAATATTCATTGTTTGGCGTATTTTGTAAAAAGTTATTAAAATGTTCTTTTTGAAAACTTTTGCTTTTTTTTGTTGATACCCATCAGCTTGGCGCTTACAAGAAGAAAATTAATTTTCGTAATTTTTAAGTTTTGTCTATGTTTAATATTTAATTGGCACTTTAGCATGGAATATTGTGCCCATAGATTTGACGAATTTTTCATAGTTTCCGCCAAATGGAAAAAATACGCTAACATAACATTTTCTGTGTAATTGATTATGATTATTTTCTTGCGTCCATTTCTAAAAATTTTTTGTAAGCAAAATAGCATATATTTTGCGCGATTTGTTGGGGATCAAATTTTCAACTAAGGCATCGGCGATTTGATTTATTTTAGGTGGAGTTCCTTCAATTTCGACTTATTTTTAAAAGTTTTAATTTTAAATGGCGTTTCGCTTAAAAGTGCTAATACCTCTACCGGCAAACTAAGTTACTAATTGAGCGTAAAATAATAATATTATTGTTCACCGTAAAATAATGTATTCGTTCTATATATCAATGCGTTTATATAAATTCATTTTTTAGCACGCTGTAGAAAATAGTTGTTTATTTTTTTTTTTTTTTTTTCTTGTTTTTTAACTTATAATAATTTTGAGCTTAAAAGTTTTTTGGCGTGGCGTCAGCCTGTCAGCTATTTAAGCAAAACAATTACTTTTTTTAACTCCAAGTTTTGAATATATTTTTTTTTCTTCAAGCGTTTTATTTTCTAGTTTTCATGTTTTTTTTTTCTTTTTTTCGAGTTTACTCGATGTTTATAGTGACGTTTTTTTCTGAACGAATGAAGTTGGTACTTTACTGTTTCTTTCATTATTTATTACATAACCGAGGTACCAACCTCTAAATAGTTATGAAAACAAAATAACTGTTTTTACTTTTTAATGTCTAGACAGTATTAAAAAGTTTTTTTCTTATTTTCGTCTTTTATACGTTTATTTATGTTTCTCAGTCCGAGTCTTTATAGCTATCTATAAGAGTACACTGTACTTTAATAGTTTTAGGATAATTTTCATTTTTATGGTTGGTAATGCTAGTTCAGTTGATGAAGTTGTCATCTGACAAGTCAACATCCGGTAAATTATTTTAAATAAATAAGTATTTGTAATTGCACGGAAGTAATTGTAATTTTACTAAGTAATTGTAATTTTATGTTACATACTATAAATAAGACTTACAATTCTTAATACAGTCTTATTAATCTTTGTTTTTTATTTCTTTTTCTAGTACTCGAAAGACAAGTTCTGTTATTTAAAAGGACGAAATGGTGACAATACCAAATATTGTAGGTGCCTCAAAACGGCAATATTGACGCATCCAAGTTCTTCATATTTCAAGAAATTGGTTATCCCCATTGTCCACCTACATTATTTATAATTGTAAATGATAATACAGTATTTTTTTTCTTTTTTTTTGTTTTGGTTGGTTTGTACTTTTTTCTTATATTTATTTTAATTAAATTATAGTAAATATTTGTTGTTTTTTTTCTATTTCTTTATCTACTCATAAGTTTTACCTTTCTTTATGATTTTATTAGTTATTACATTGTTTTTTCTACTACGACCCCAACTACTCAAGTTTTTTGTTGTTCAGAACTTTCTCTAATTCCCTAAATTTTTAATAGTAGAAGTTTTCGTTAATTACCTAGTTTTCTTCGAGCTGCTTTCTTTTTCATTTTTTTGTGTCTAAAAAATAACCAATAGTGTACTTACAACAAACGTTATTTATTTTTTTTAAAGAAGCAAAAAATTTAATTATTTTTTTCTACATGACATTTTTTGTTATCTTTTTGTCTCTTTTGCTGTTTCTGTGCTTGTACATTTATCTTGGATATTGCTTTTTTTTTTGGTCCTAACATTTCATATAGCTTCCTTAATTAAACTGCAGAGATGGTTTAATTTCCTCCCTGGAAGGTCCAGGTAAGGAAACTCATTTTTTGTGTAATCGAACATTTTGTTTCATCAATTTTGTTCTTTAGGGATGCATCGACTAACTTTCTGCTACAGCACTCGACTTCCAACCTCCGTGCCTCTTAATAGTCAGCAAATCACTTCCACGGTTTGCTTTAAGTTCGCCTGTAACAGTGTCCAGTATAAAGCTCTGGTTTGGGTAACCAAGGTAACTGGCTATTTCTTGCAAATAGCCCCATCCTATTAATGCCAATAGTCTATTTATGCATTTGCCACTTCTATTAGGTCAGGTAAAACCGCCGGTTCTCTTTTTTTTTGTCTTAATTGATAATATTCTTTTTTTCTGTGCTATCCCATGTTCCCTCTGTGTTTGCAAACAATCGGGGCTTATTGTTTTTTGTTTTAGGCTCTGGTATTTGTACACCAATTCGGTCTTAAATTCAATGTCATCCACACTCATGTTGGCGAGTTCCTCGCGTCTTAAAAGCCCATTGTAGCCAATAATTAAGATCACCTAAAAATATTATGGGATTTATATGGATAATATCTGGAAGAATTATACCACATACTTTCATTGCAAAGGTATTTCTGATTTTCTGCGTCACAAATAAATTTATTTATGTACTTACTCTTCCAGGATCTTAGATTTCTTTTGTTCATAGCCTTTTGACGTCCTTTTCAGGAGAGCTTGCAATTTTGCTTAGTTTGAAATGTCAATGCTCATATTAATTGATAAACACGACCGCAACATTAGTAAATAGTCCACAGGGTAGATGGTTTATATTTTTGCCGCTGGGTCTCGGAAGTATGCTTAACAAAGAGAACATTTTTCTGAGATGGTTTGAATTTTTTTTTCCTTGCGCCAATCTTCAAACTTTGCGAATTGTTTTTTTGTATGTCGCTTCCGACTTGTCGGGTAACAAATTTTGTTTGGTTGCTTCAGCAATTTGCCGAATTTCGGGCGGTGTGCAAACAAAAATCTCTTCACTCATTATTAACAGTAAGTAACAATAATTTATTATAATTTTGTTTGAAATGACAAAACACGAAATATTAAATTAAATTTTAAAATAAAGTTGGCAGGGAGCATTACCAACCAACACAAAATTCCCTAGACCTAAAAAATATTTTTCTATTAAAATAGGTAAAAAAAAGGTGCGCAAATTAAGAAAAAATAGCATAAACAACTCGTTTTATAAGGGCATTGGCGCACTTTCCCATTAGATATCTCGCCTTCGGCTCGTTTTCTACACCTGGGACGCGATGCCCAATTCATCCCATATAAAACTTGTTAATTATTATACTATTAGCGTTTGCCAAGTAGTTCAATAATATGACGTTTTATTGTCGTTTAAAAAAATATTTTTTTTTTTTTTATATATTTGGTTACTGATACCTTCGCATTGCATTTAGTTTACATATTCGAAATTGTAAACGGGTACCATGTTGTAGAAGTTTCAGTAACCAAATATGCAATTATGAGGTAGTAAATAGTTTATAGTTTTAAAAGTTTGTTCTATTTTTTTTAATTGGCGATCTTTCCTTTATCATATCAGAATAATTAAGTAAATGGAGAACAAAAATATAAAACATTATATGTTTACTTTCTAGGATACCAAAGAGAAAGTACCTCTTGTGATCGAGCTTTGTAAAAATTGTACGTTGGAGTATAGGTACGTATGTATGTGCTCTCACCTAGAGGTCATACAAGTAAAACATTTTCAATCAAATTTCATTTTTGAGGTTTTCTAGAGGATTTCCAGAAGTAATTTTTTTTTATTTTGTCTACTCCAAAAATTATAGGAGTAAAATTCAAAAAAATAGTTTTTTTCGAAAACGGCTTTAACGATTTTACTTATTTCGTTTTTGCATAAAAATTTAATTAAGGGAGAATTTCATCTTCGAACAATAAATTACACTGTTAATTCAATAAACACTTTGATGAATTGCCAACCTAAATTCGATTAAACTAATTTTTATTACTCGAAGAATTTTGTAGAAAACTGGTATGTAGTCTATAAATTATGTTTTCAGCAATATGTTGTATTGGTTTTTCTCGAGGTAATTCATAAAATATTTTTTGGTCACCGTACCGTTTATTTCTTCTTTATCAGTTTATATCAGACCACCTGGAATACTCATTCCCTACTTATAACAGAATAGTAAAATTTAGTGTACTCGTATTAATGTTGATCAAGTGTTATATTTATTAAAAAAATTAATAAATAGTTTTTGCAGCAGATATTTTATAAATGTTACAAACTACGCACATATTAATAATATAAATTTGTACCCGTCGTATTATTAGCACTTATTTTCTGTAAATAAATAATAAAATAAAACGTCTGCGAACCTAGCACCCCACCACTAAAAAAACAAATATACAGTATAATTTAGTGCTAATTTATTGCTCCATTATTAAATTTTGTGCTCTTACCCATTCGCATCAAACTGATTTATTTTTTTTATAGTAATAAAATAAAAAATGAAACTGATATTATGTGGGGGTGCTGCCTTCACGTTACGCTAGCACCCCACTCGTAAAAATTTTGAGCTAATTTTGTGCTTTCAAGATATCTTGGTCCCGAATTTTGTGCTCCTTGTTTAACAATAAATTTACTGACATTGTAGTAGTGCTAGCGTCACGTGGAAGAGTAAAGTACGTGAAAAGAATTACTTGTTGCATCAAATGCGGTATCTAAGTAAGACAATAATTTAGTGCTTTCAAGAAATCTTGGTTCTGAATTTTGTGCTCCTTGTTTAACAATAAATTTACCGACTTTGTGGGGATGCTAGCGTTACGTGCAAGAGTAAGTACGTTAAAATAATTACTTGTTCAATCGAATGTAGTATTTATTTAAGGCAATAATTTTGTCCTTTTAAGTTACCTTGGTCCTGAATTTTGTGCCTCTTGTTTAACAAAAAATTGACTGACTTTGTGGGGGTGATAAAGTCACGTGCAATAGTAAAGTACGTCAAAATAATTATTTGTTTAATCAAATGTAGTATCTAAGTAAGGTAATCATTTTGTGCTTTCAAGAAATCTTGGTTCCGAATTTTGTGCTCTTTGTTTAACAATAAATTTACCTGACTTTGTGGGTGTGCTAGCGACACGTGCAAGAGTAAAGTATGTCAAAATAAATACTTGTTTAATCGAATGTAATATCAAAGTAAAGCAATAATTTTGCGCTTTCAAGAAATCTTGGTCTTGAATTTTGTGCCCTTTGTTAACAAAAAATTGACTGACTTTGTGGTAGTGCTAACGTCACGTACCTCAAAAGAATTACTTCTTGCATCAAATTTGGTATCGAAGTAAAGCAATAATTTTGTGCTTTTAAGCACTGTTAACAGCAGCTATCCGTTGTGTTACTGAACATTCGACTTTTAAGAATTATTCTGATGCATATAAATCTGATGAATTACCAACATGCTATGTACAAATTGATGTAGCACATTTCATTAAAAAATACAGCAATTTTTTAAAACATCACGACCAAGAATTAAAAAATGTTATTTAACTTTGTTACGACAACTAATTTTAAGTCGTAGTATAGAAATGGCAGAAAACATTAATGTTAATAATTGCTAGAAGTGAAACTGAGGGCAGCACTCAGGAGGGAGGGGTGTTTAATAGCCTACCTTTGCTCTTCTTCAAAACCACAAAACCTCCATATCCCCCTTTAAAAATAGCAAAGAAAACCATCAAGGGTTTACTAAATACATTTGCAGCCTATCACAGGTTATACAAGGCGTCCCAAAATTTAGTGGCAAAGCCGAAAAACTTTAAGCACAAAGAATAATTTTTCCAATTGATTTTACTTTGATTACTTTCTGAATTATCCAAAACAAACATATAACACACAAATATACGTTAGGGTCACATTCGAAAAAATCGTGTGTTTGATGTATTATAAGTTTGTGTCTTAGAGAGCTCTGAAGCCAAATTTTGCTCGTGATCGGGGGCAAGGACAAATAATACGGTATTAAGTAACGCTATCAAAGAGCATCACATTTCAGCACAAACGACCGTAGTAGTCGTATCTTAAAGTAGATAGAAAGTAGATTGAATATTTTCTTATCTTCGTAATCGAGAGCATGCTTGAAAATTTGCCAAATACAAGATCGCAATACACTCAATTCAATTTCCAAAGAGCATCTGTCTATGACAAGGCTAAAGGGATGGAGTCTTAATTTGAAATCGAAAAAATTGGGGTGAGTTTGTCATTAAGGGGTTGGATGCCATTTACACCAGTTATTTGTTTATACCCAAAAATTAGTAATCCAAAAGGGCGTCCAAACAAGTCGTGGATTTGGGTCTTAAAACTGAATAAAATTGTATGACGAGGTAGAAGCTTGTTGGTACATCATCATTAATCGAAAGTTCTTGACTTTTATACAAATTAAGCAAAATTGTTTTGTGTTTAATTATAGGTTCAACTTTATTTTCAGACTAAAAAAATAAAAATTAATTAACTGAATCTTTTTGAATTTATTATTTTGCAATACTTTGATAAATCCATCAGGTCCCTTTGGCTGGCGCCTGATATAAGAAAATCTCAATTCGTTTCTTAAATTTCTTAAATATTTTATTACACAACAAAATAATCTTTTTAGACTATCATGTTTCAGATGTATAAATTAAATCAACTTGTAAAGGTAAACAAGAGCATGCGCATAGTGTTTTCATGTCTCTAAACTTACACTTTGTGATTTCTTTCCCTGGGAACGTGTAAACGACAGAATGTTTATTCCACCACTTCCAGCTGATTTGCATTACAAGAACAATCAACGATGTCGTGGTGGTGCATGTGTGGACGGAATTAAACTATGGCTCGATTATTTCTAATAGGGCACATAATACACTTGCCAAGGATGACAATGGGACAGTAATATTTATTATCCCAGTTTCTTTTCAAATTATTTTTTGAAATTTTCTGCTGATAGCCTCTGGTTACAGGCAACCAAACGTACTTCAGTACCTTGAACTACCTTATTGATAACCCTACGCATACGTAACTAGAATATTCATTTAGGTTGTAAAAGTTAACAAGTTGAGACCATGTATGTGGGATGAACTCCTTTAGGTTTTTCTCATTTATCCGTTAAAATATTGTTATTAATTGTTAGGTATGTCCTTGGGAATATTTTTAAACATGTTTTGAGGGACCCGTTTAATCCAGCAACGTTTGGAAATTGTAGTAAGCTAATTCAACAAGTGGCTATATTGCTAATTTGTAAATTTTTAGAACTTTTCTTTAAAGAAATTAAAATAACCTTCTCCTACCAAATTTTTTTCTCAAATAGTAGAAATACTAGTCTATTACCGAGTTATGAACGCGGACCAACATCACAAGACATTGTCTTATGTGGTGATGATATACAAACGTTCGTGGGAAGCTGTTATCGATATACATCAGATAAGTTTAGATTTAAGTACTTGTCTTTATTAATTGTACGGTTAAATCACCGTTATCTTTAAAACCCGCTTTTGTGCATACATGAAACTTTATTTGACTTACGACTTACATTACATTACATTACGACAATTGTGGATTGGTTCGTCTTGACAAAGCATTTGCTTCAAAGTTTAGGATAATCACTAAAACCTAAACATGCCAACACTGACTCACCTTTTAATTTATGTAGTAATATTGAGTAAGTGTGTAAATATTATAGAAGGTAAATAAGAACATAAAATATAAAATCATATCCATTGCATGACGACACAATATTGACCGATCCTAGGGTCAGTCATAACAATGACAAAAAAAATAGCTATGTAATGAAATTAAATAAATAAATGTACCTACCCCAAATGCCAGTTTAAAAGAAATTTCTTTATCAACCCAAGTGCCATCTTGTTAATCGTTTTCGAACTACCATTTGGGGGGTAAATTAACTCTTATCACTTGGAGGTAAAATTAGTCCATAAACAAAATTTTCGTCTTTTATTTATTTATTTATTGTGCTGGCGATATTTTTTAAATGTATTTTCTTATAAGCAGTAATCTTTTCTCGAAAACTCAAGCACCGACCCGATAGCCAACTAATCATCTTCGATACTCCTATTCTATAGACCAAATCTACCAAATACCTTGGCGTTATCTTCGATAACCGCCTCACCTTCGCATCCCACATCCAATCGGCTTCTAACAAAGGCCGAGGTTCTCTAAAGCCTCTCGCATCTCTCTCATGCCGTAAAAAGTTCCTTATCACCGAAAAACAAATTTCACCTTTACAAATCCATTATAATTCCTATCATGCTCTACGCGTCTCCCGTCTAGAGTCACTCCGCCACCACCTCCATCCGAAAAGTCCAAACAATCCAATACAAAGCTCTTCGTCTTACTTTTAACGCTTTCTAGTACATCCGAAACAACGACCTACATCACGATGCCAATCTACCTACTATCCTAGCACAAATTCGTCACCCACATCACAAAAAACCAAACCCACTCCAATCCGCTCATCTTCAAAAGCACCGATTACGACGTATCCTATCCCTTCCTATCCTATCCTCCCAAGCAAGCAAGCTAACCACATAATTTGGATAAACTATAGTTTGTTTTTCAACACCACACGTTCTGATATGTTATATTTCTATTGATATTTGTTATTTCTCTGTGCATTGACGCAAGATTAATTATGAATTATTTTTGGTGAACTTTTATTTAGATCACTCTGTACTTTAATTCAAGTTCGTCAGAAATTAAATTTTATAATTTTTCTCAAGAGTGTCATACAATATTTTTTTTTAATTACATTCTGGTATAGTTTATAGTTTAGAGTTTTCCGATTTACTTAAATCTAAGATTAAATTTACATTTTGGTTTGGTTCATAGTAACTTGTTTAAAATTATTTCTAAAAATGGATGATGGTATGCGCAAAATATATAAAATAATCCAGTTTTTTGTAGATAATTAGAATTAAACTCTGGTTGACTCGAGTTGCAGTCTAAAAATGAACATATCCAAACGAATTTTTGTTTTTATATTTAATCTAAATAAATTACTCACACGCGTACGTGCGCATTAACTAAACGACACGTTCGGATAATGCCAATGTAAAATACAAAAAAACGCAATAAATTCAAAGAAGGTAAATTTTCATTTTTATTTGATTATGTTTTTGTGTTATTAAATTATTTGTTAAGCAGAAATTCGTGTTATGTATAACATATACGTCGCTAAATTTTTGAGGTCAGGTGTAGAGGAATACTACACGCCACTACTAGTAAAGTACTTGAATGTACTATATCAATAAATAATTTTTATTACTGTCAAACATATCACACTAATTCACAACCATCGAGCCACCGTTAAATATTACATATTCACGAGCACTTTATGCAAATAAAATTTTATTAAATTCTCGTTTTCATATTCTAGCTACGAAAGTGAGTTACAAAGAAATCAAAATCATAAAAGATAAGTTTTGCACTTGAATGTAATTGCAAAAAAAAAAACGATTACCAAAAATATTTTCTGTTACTAATTTCAACGTTTTATTTTAATGTGTTTTATTTATACAAGTATTTCAAATTTGGATGATATACCATTAACATATTAACCTGTAAAGATCTTTAGTAAAATAACGTTCTTTTTATAATGTAACGCTTTGATCTTAAAGTTTTATGAAGAAGTTACTTTGATGTATAATTTTCTTTAAAGCTTGTAGAAATTTTAAAATTAAATGTTTTAATGATTTGCTAAACGTAAAGCAGGTGCCACAACGTCAAGATGTTGCACACATTTAATTTTTGAGAATCTTCTTGGATTAATTTTACGATATAAATATGTAATAGTAATGTACCCAAATAAAACATTGTTTTTTGAAGAGGTACATTAAAATGGCAATTAATTTACGAAAAGTTATATCTAGAAATGTATTTGGTAATTGCTAATGGGTCGATCAAAACTCCTTGCAGTTTCTAGATGAACTACGTTCACCCGGTAAACTTACAAACTCGCTATAAAAAATATATAGCTTTTTATTTCTAATAAAAAATATAATATTTTTTAACAAGCACAATAGTGACGACGAATTTAATTTAAATTAACAAACCGAAAGCTTAAGAAAAATTAGGAAAACTCCTTAGATGGTTTGGTTCTAGAGGGTTAGGCAGAAACCTCGTAGCCCCGGAAGGCCTGCTTCCACCGAGACTACTTAGCCCCGAAAACAATTAGCCGCGGGATTACTAACTTCCGGGATTGCTTAGCCGCGGAATTGCTTTGCTCCGGGATCGTTTAACCCCGGAGTTGCTTAACACCTAGATTGATTATCCCCGGGATTGTTTATCACCTAACTCGCTTAGCCTCGTTCAAGATTTGGTTATAATAAAATGTATTTACTTTTAAAGAAAAAATAATAACAAAAACTGTAACATCTCAACCAGTGCCGTTGGCTCCCGATCATAAGAAAATAATTTTATTTGTTCCTCACTTGTAAACAGGAGCTTATCAACTTACTATAGTTACCTTGAAAATGCCTCTTAACTAGCTACTAACTTGTAAAATATAACTGGCTAGCCTGTAAAATTTTACACGCGTCCTCATATTTTACCTTATGATAAGTAATTTGAAATGACAGACAAACTTTCTAACGTGGTTTATTTGTTATTAACATTTGAAAATTGGGTTTTATTACTATCGTATACATTAAATATCAAGGTGCTGTGGCGATTTCCAGTAATATTGAAGTTTCCAGGAGATGTTATGTCACGTGTACTTGCGCATATATTTTCTGTAGAAGTGGATGGCGTGGATTCTTCAAGTGGAAACATTCTTCTTGCAATTTTAATCTTATTATTAATCGAATCATCTACGTAGCTTTCTGCCGTTATTGTAAACCTCCTTGTCGGTAAATTTTTGGTCTCTCGTAAGGTGACAACAATATATTTCTCCAAATCCTCCACGTCATTTACAGTGAGGGATAGAAGCTCATCGCACCGACAACATCTAAATATACCAAAAATGGTAATGACTTTGGCAAGTAACCACTTCTCGTCAGGAGCTTGAATGATAAACTTTTCCACTTGCTCTTTTGTCAGAACCTTGGCGTTCTTGGGGACGTAGCGTCCATTTCGTCTTTTCAAAAACGCAACCACTTTATGAAATCTAGAAAATGACATATGTAACTAAAAACCTGACTAATAAATATAAGGAAACAAACCTGCAAACATCAATGTTTTCTTTAACTGCCAAACAACTCTTAACCATTGACCACTTCGACCATAAAGAATTCGGGCTGAATTTGGAAGACAATTTATTGATATACGCTAATATAACGTCATCCGTAACACCAGTCACGTTGTTTTCCTTCTGCCACTTTTTGAACTCCGCGTACTCGTATTCATACCTTGATGAAGATTTTTCGGGCAGTAATCTTACACTCGCTGTTTCATCAATGATAGCTTGCGGGACACTCATTTCAGTAAATCTCACCAGCAAAACGTTCCGGAAACGTGAAATTGAAATGAAATAATTAATCAACAAAATAAATGCCGTGCGTTTCCAAAGCAATACGTCTAAAGCTCACATGAATTTTTCTCCGATTTTCGAAATTTTTAGAATTTTTAATGGTTTTTTATTCATTTATAATAACTTTTTACAAGTGAGGAACAAATAAAACATTCAACAATACACGCAAGGTAACGGGTTTTACTGGCTCCAGAAGGTAACAGACTCGTCTTCGACTCGTCAGTCATATCCTTCTGTCCGCCAGTAAAAACCGTTTTACCTTGCTAGTAATGTTAAATACTATAAAATTAATTAAAACACATAGTACGTAAAATAATCATATGTTTTAATAATTACTATTTTTAAACTGCTAATGTAGGTTTAAAAATTGAAATGATCTTAAGAACTTATGTTGAATTTTCTCAATTGCAATTTTATGAACATGGTAGAACGGGTACCAAATTAGTCAGCAATATTCTAGTTAGATCATACAAGTGTGTAATATAATGTATATATTAGATAAATATCAGTGAAATATCGAACATTGCAAATAATGAATCCTAGCATTTTTATAAAAGAACAACAGATTGTATCAATATGTAAATTAAAGGTGAGTTGTTTATCAAAGTAACGCTCACGCCTTTAATATTGCCACACTGTTCAACAGTTTTATTATAATTGGAGTAACAGAAATCGGTTGTATTCAGTTTACGTGAAAAAGAAACGATTTTGCATTTAGAACAATTAAGTTTTAGTTTATTTCTATCACACCAGTTGTTAATATGTTGAAGGTCTTTTTTGGAGTTCAATAGTTTCAACAACGTTGGCAAAAAGTAATCGTTCCAGTTTTATGGTATCATTGATATCGTTAATAAATACAAAAAATAGTAATGGCCCGAGGTTTGCCGCTTGAGGGATACCAGAAGTTGCATTGGAGGGAGTTGTATTGCATCAGCAAAAATTAATTGTCAAAAACTATTCTGGAGATATAAAGATAAAAGTGAATTGAGTGAAGTTGAACCTGTGCAATTTTTTAATTATAATGTTATGATCAACAGTGTCAAAGGTTTTGCAAAGTCAGTATAGATCACATCAACCTCTGCCTTCTATTCTTAATAAGAGAAACGCTATTAGAATGGGTCATCATCTACCTTGTCTTTTGCCATAAAGTCAATTAAAGAAGTACAAATTTGCTTTGCTATCTTGAAAACAATCTTCATGTTCTAAGTATAATGCATAATGTTATTAAATCAAATAGCTTTAAAGGGATCTCATTTAAGTTTAATTTATTTTATAATAAAAAAAATTGAAGAAATTTTATACGTGCAAAGATATATTAATAAAATATTAAATTTAAGAACTACAAAGAAAGTCAAGTATTAAAATTAATATAAATACATTTTAGCAACAACTCCAGTTTAACAAACAATTTTACAGAAATATCAATTCAAACGCCAAATTTTATCTACGTGACAGTTTTATACAACTACTTTAATAATATTTCAAACTACCTACTACTAATATTTCAATTACTACTTGGATGATGCTTAAATTTTGTTTCACCAACACTTAAAAAGGATAAATAATTATATTTTGTTCTTGGTACCAAATTTATGAACTATTTTCTTTTAGATCAGTCCAATTTAAAATTGAATATTATTCCGCCTCGGCTCAATACAACTACGTTACCCAAATTGTCCTCCTTTTTATGTTAAATATTACACACTTAATCTTCTTTAATACTAATAACGTTTATTCTTTTTTAGGTCAATTCATTCCCAACCCCAGCGAATGCATTTGATCCAACCAACCAATTCCATATTCTGTTAAATTCTATTACTCTTCTTATAACACTTTATTTTAAATTTGTATATTATTTAATATTAAATAATTTTTTCAATTTTCTTTCTTATTTTTCGGTTTATTTATTTATTCCCCTACTTGCATGTTATGTGATTTATTCTTTCCTTTTTTTATTGTCCTATTGCTGAAGTAAAACTTAATTCATCTCAATATATTTTTTTTTCTTTGTCGTGTTGGTCTTGGATCAGTCATCCTTTAACCACAGATTGTTTTTAACTGTTTTATTTAAAGTGGTATATTAGTATTTTTAATAAATTTTATAATGGTAATATAAATGTTCCTGTTTCGTAGGCTTAATAGGTGTAAAACATTACAAGGAAATTCTACTTTTTTCTGATTAGTTCGTCCATAAATATATCTCGTTCATTGATATATTTGTTACATTTACACAGTAAATGATTAATATCTCCTGTTGATATGTTATCGCAATTGCATGTTTGGCTTTTTCTTATACCTATTTTGTATAGATGAGCAGCTGGAAACCTTCCATGGTTTAAGCTGAGACTTGTAATATATACAGCAAAAAATCTAGAAATGTGTGAACCTGTTAAAATATCGTTTTCTGTGGGCAAGGTAGGATTTAACAGTGCGTAGCTACCCTTACTGCTAGTGGTGTAGCTTTTCCACTTTTCTTGCCACTCACGGAGAGCCTGAGTTCTTAAGGCATGATAAAGGTCTGTATAGGGTAAATAATTGTCTACTATGGCAAGAGATGTCGCTCCCTTAGCCATTATATCAACTGTATTATTATCCTTGATTCCCGCGTGGGTTTTGACCCAAATATAAACAATTTGGCCACTTTTTTGGTTTATTTAGTATTCATAATTTCAAAATTCAAAATTTGTTTAACGACATCAATATAGATTTGGAGTCTGATAAAATTAGGGTATTATTAAAGTAGTTATTTATTTAAATCCTTTGCAAAACTTTTTTAATTGCATACGCTTCAGCTGTGTATATTGAGCGGTTCGAATTTAGGTTATATTTAAAGGATAGATTGACATTTGGAATGTAAAAGGCTGCGCTGGTTCGTTTTTTATTTTTCGAACCATCCGTATATATTCTTACAAAATTGTTGTGTTTCGCAAGAGTTGATTTTAAAATGATGTTATTCAGGTTAACGTTATCAGTGAACTCCTGAATTACAATCATTGCCCTAGTTTCAGCCGCTTTATAATCGAGAGAGAAGTATTGCAACTTTTTGTGTTGTGTTAATGAAAATTGCAAAGTGTCCTTATATGCGTCTACCAATGGGGGTTGTTTTTAGTCCTCCAATATTTACTTGTTAAGGTTTCTAAAAATAAGGAGTGGATAGTATTTAAGATATTATGATCGTATGCTGTAATTTTAATAGCTAATTTTCTCTCTAGGTACTGTCTCCTTATTTCCAGAGGGGATTCTTGTGCTTCTGCTAGAATTGCCCACGTCGGGGATGATCTCATAAATCCGATGGCTAATCTTAAAGCATGATACTGAATTCTGTCAATCGTTAGCAAGGTTGTTTTGGACGTTGAATCGTAAACTACACATCCGTAATCAAGTATGGAGCGGGTGCATTGTTTGTAAAACTAAATGAATAATTTTGGGTCGGCACCCCACTTTGTTTTGAAACATATCTCAAAATATTAATACCTTTTATCACATTTGCTTTTAACTAACTCTATGTGTTTAGTCCACAATAATTTGTTATCTAGGATAACCCCTAGATATTTATACGACTTTTGCAGGGTGATTGGTGTATCACCTACTAGTCATCGCTTTTTATTCTGTGACGGGTGAATATTACGCCGGCAGTTTTCTCGAATGCTATTGTGAATCCATGGTGAATCATCCAAGGTTCAACAGCGTTTATAATGCTATTCAAGTTTTGTTTACATTCCCCATACGTGTCACAGATGGAGTACAAACACACATCATCTGCATATTGCACGGTATGTACGGTATCATCCCACAGCGTATGCAAACTAGCAGTATACAGTGTGTCCAAAATTCGATGCTCACCATTGGTATTTTGGAAACGGTAGAGTTACAGGGTCGGTTAAATGGAACAATATGGAGGTATTTATCTTACCTCTTCAGACCTTCTCTTGTTTTTCCAAAGAAATGCGTTGCCTACTAGATATTGCAAAAAAGTGAAAATCGGCATTTTCTTTAAACTTGCGTAGAATCCACACTATTTATCCTATCAAAAATATGTAAATATAAAAGTTGTAGACATTTAGATATTGAATAATATGCGTCATTAAAATATTTTTTGCTTGCATCAGTAGCGAAATATGACCCAAAGTTGCATTTTTTAAATGGAAATGATAATTTATTTTTATACAGTTGAATTACTTGATTTTTTTCCTTTTCAACGATATAAGGTTCGAGCTATTTATCTTGTGTACTTTAGAAGATATAAAGAAAAATCATTTTTGAGGCAGATTTATAATGTTACCAAGTTGTAAGCAATAATAACAAAACATAACGGGTGGATAACATCGTAAAACGAATGAGTTTTCCTATAAAAGATTCTCAATAGTGCGGCCATTGACTTCTAAACATTTTGTATAGCGTTTTTCAATATTTATTCGGCAATTCATTAATTGACGGACGCTAACTGAATTAAAGGCCTGCATGACGCTCTGCTGCAAATCATTAACGTTCTCATAATTGACAACGTATACTAAATTTTTATGTGTCCCCACAGGAAAAAATCTAGTATGGACAAATCTGGTGATCGCGCAGGCCAACGTATGGGACCGTTTGTTCCAATCCAACGGTTTCCAAATCTTGCTGATAAATATTCAGTGACGATCCTGGAATTATGGGCCGGGGCGCCGTCTTGCTGAAACAAAATACTTCTTTCTTCTTGAATAGGTAGCTCGTCCAATGCATCTTCGACTTCGGCTTGCAGCAGTTGAAGATATCTAGTCGAATTAAGCGTTTGATTATAAATAAATGGACCTATCAAACGATTTCCCAAAATACCGCACCACACGTTAAATCCGAATCGTTCTTGGAAACGCGATTCTCGAACTATTTTCGGATTTTCATTATTCCAATAATGATAATTATGCCGATTGTAAATGCCGTTGTTTGTGAATCTACTTTCATCGCTCCAAAGATTTTTTAGAAAAAGAATTATCGTTTGTAACTTCATCCAGGTACCATCTACAAAATGTAACTCTTCGAGCATAATCATTCTCTTTGATATGATGGCATATCATTGGCTTATAAGGATGAAATTTCTTCTTTTTTTAAAACATAATGTACTGAACTTCTTGCCATACCACTGTCATTCGAAATTTTTCTTACTGAAACGGAAGGCTCAACATTAACAGCGGCTAGAACAGCTATTTCAGCATCCTCATTGTCTTTTTGATAGGTTGTAGGACGAATGGCGGTGAAGGATCCACCTTGTCGAAGATTTTGCTCGAGTCGGGAAAACAAAGTTCTGTGAGGTTGCCTTCTTTCGGGGTATAAGTTGTGATATTCATTTGCTGCCGCAGTTGAATTACGATGGCATCTTATGTAGACAACAAACATGTCCGTTTTTTCATGGTTTGAAAACTGCATCATCAATTTTGAATATGAATAGCTTACTACAACAACTACAAGTTCTGACACGATACTACTGTAACAATATTATTGACAGATTTGATGTGCAGTTGTTTGTTTCTTAAAATTTGCAATCATGGATAGTGTGATGTGCTTTAAAATACATCTACAGATCTTAAAAAAAACGATTTTTCTTTATATCTTCTAAAGTACACAAGATAAATAGCTCGAACCTTATATCGTTGAAAAGGAAAAAAATCAAGTAATTCAACTGTATAAAAATAAATTATCATTTCCATTTAAAAAAATGCAACTTTGGGTCATATTTCGCTACTGATGCAAGCAAAAAATATTTTAATGACGCATATTATTCAATATCTAAATGTCTACAACTTTTATATTTACATATTTTTGATAGGATAAATAGTGTGGATTCTACGCAAGTTTAAAGAAAATGCCGATTTTCACTTTTTTGCAATATCTAGTAGGCAACGCATTTCTTTGGGAAAACAAGAGAAGGTCTGAAGAGGTAAGATAAATACCTCCATATTGTTCCATTTAACCGACCCTGTAACTCTTACCGTTTCCAAAATACCAATGGTGAGCATCGAATTTTGGACACACTGTATATAGGGTGTCCAGAAACTCTCCTGACAAACGAAGACCGGAGATTCCTCAGATAATTTTAAGACAATTTAACCCAATTCACCTAGTCCGAAAATGCTTCCTAAGGGAGCTAGAGCTCTTGAAGATGGCGCCTTGTAAATAGTTTTTTTTAAATACCTCCAGAACACTTTTACTTAGAAAAGCAAAAACTGGTATGCGTTTAGCCTTCAGAGATGAATCGATTCCATCAATTGCGAATTTCTAGTACCGGTCATAGACGTCCGTTTTGGGTAGGTCAACGGTTATTTTAACGCATAACTTTTTTGTCTTTAACTTTTAAGCATTTGTGACACTAGATTATTAAATGTTCAGGTATTCTTTTACTAAAAGGTACTCTTACTTTAAGTCATTAGGATACACCGTTTTCTAGAAAAATGGATTTGAAAATTTTTTGTTTTTGTCATTAAAGTTAAATTTATATTTTTGCACTAGTTGGCTCTGAACTGCCAACAAAAGTAAAACCTACGTTTTTCATTGTCAAATTGTTGTCAGTTCGCGAAGTTTATCTTTTCATTTTTTCCTTTACCAGGCGCCATCTTCAAAGAGCTCTAGCTCCCTTAGGGAAGCATTTTCGGACTAGGTGAATTGGGTTAAATTGTCTTAAAATTATCTGAGGAATCTCCGGTCTTCGTTTGTCAGGAGATTTTGTGGACACCTTGTATATTGAAAAGTAAGGGGTTTAATACTGAACCTTGTGGTATACCTTGACGAACGACCTTTGGTCCGCAAAGTACATTATTGTGATCTTTAATGAATATTTTTCTGTCTGTGTAGAAATTTACTATATCGGTAGACGAATATTCCGACAACCCGAAGCTAATTAATTTTATTTTTAAAATATCTAAACTAACTGCATCGTAAGCTCCTGACAGATCTAGGAAGAGATACATTACATACTTATTGCATGATAATGCATACTGGATGTCTGAAACTAAATGCATGATTGCATTCTGAGCTCCAACGCCTCTGCGAAATCCGTATTGAGAAACCGGTATAAGTGAGTTATATTCACAATGCCACTCTAAACGACTTTTGATCATTCGTTCGAACGTCTTGGTGAAACATGATATTAACAATATAGGTCTGTATGCTGAAATTCTGCTCGGATATTTCTATGGTTTTAGAAAAAAAATCATAACAATATTTTTTAGTTGCGACGCATAGTCATTTTGTGTCCACGAGTCGTTAAAAATTTTTAGTAATGCTTGCATTGCTATGATGGGTAAGTTACCTACGAGCCCATACGTGTAACAGTCAAGGCCAGGAGCGGTTTGTTTTCCTGGTTGTTTAACGGTCGACTGTAATTCATTCAGGGTAAAGGGTTGATCTAGTATATCGGTTTATTCCGATACTGGATTAGATTTGAAACAAACGGTGGTGCAATTTTGTCAAAGATGTCTAGTAACATATTTTCATTTATTGTGGATTGATAAGTTTTATTGGTTGCTGAAACAATGCATTTAATGTTTTTCCAAATATCTTGAGTAGGAGTATTTCTATGAAGTTTGTTCAGATATTTCTTCCAACTGTTTCTGCTTTTTTGCAATAAAAATTTTTTTCAGCTTGCAGCTACGTTTTTATATTGAATATAATTTTCTAAGTTTGATAGTTTTTATACTTCTTTAAGGCTATATTTTTATCTGTTACCATTTGTGTACACGATTGATCACTATACTGGCTTTCTGCTCTTAGGGCAAAAATGTTTGTTTGATTTCATTGACTGTGAGGCCGCTTCATCAATCACTAGTATTAATTGTTCCAATTTTGTACTATTATCCTTGTTAATAGTGGAAATGTTTGTTAGTTCTAACTCTATTAATTCTTTAAAACGATTCAAATTGGCGTTCGTTTTATGCCATCTTCTAGCTGGATAAATTAAGCTATCTTCTACTTCCTCGTTGACAGTCGTGAGTATTGGATAATGATCAGAGCCCATTGGATCGTCCAAAACTTTCCACGTCAGTTTTCCTGAGATATTGGGTGAAGTAATGGTTAAATCTAGCGCAGCTAATGTTTGGCCTGGTGATGAAATGTGTGTGGGTGTACCGTCGTTAACTACTACTAATTCACTATTGTCGATGGCATTCATTGTTAATTTTCTTTGTGTATTACTAGTGCTTGCTCCCCACACAGTATGATGTGCATTAAAATCTCCTCCACAATGACTTTGCCGGAAAATTGATGAAACAGGTTAGTCCAATCCGTATTATTTGGTTTAACATTTGGAGGTTTATATATAGATACAATAGTTAAATTGAGTTTTAGCAAAGTAATTCCGCATACGTCTATTAGTGAGTTGAATTTTTTTTTAAACTAATTTGGGAGAATGCGTGCACACGTGATATAAAAATTGCAACCCCTCCATAACCATCTTCCCTGTCGCGTCTAATCATATTAAAACCATTAAGTCTAAAATTGTTTATCGATTTAAGCCAAGTTTTATAAACAATTATTATGTACACTTTATTTGTATTTAGAAAAAAGTTGTAACTGACTTTTATTTTTAGAGATTGATCTAGCATTCCATTGAATTATTTTTAAACTATTAGTTTGATTCGCTTTGTTTGTCATTATCGATAATACCATTTAATAATATAGAAATACGACTTTTAATATCTTTTGTTAAATCACTTCCAGATTTAACCGTGGAATTAATGTTATTATAAGATCTACTACAGCATGTAACTTTCTCTACTAATTTGGGATTATTTGGCAAGTTTTTAATGTGTAGCTAGGGTTTAAAATAACTGGTTCCGACCTGTCTATTTCTTTATTAATAGCCGATCAATATTCATTTTGTGGTGAACCGGTGCTTTTTTTTTTAAATGGAGTGGTGGGATGGGAAAAATTAAATGTTTGAACTTTTGTAATTTTGAGTATGCACGGGTTGACTAAATGAAGTAGTTGGCAAAGTCGGAAAATGTTTTGTTGTATTAAGGACTTCAAAGCGATTATTTGATGTAATCTTATTATACGCTGGATTATTGACTAATAATTCAGCTTCTTTAAACGTTGCATTTCCCTAGCCATATTACTGCTTTAATGGCTACTATACTGGACAATTCTTATCTGTTGTTAAGTGCTCATTTGAATTGCAACAAATGCAGAATGGCGACTTTTTACATACGTTATCATCATGTTTCTCAGTTTCTCCACAAACTTTACATCTTGCCGAACTTTTACATAAAACTGAACTGTGTCCATAACGTAAACAATTATTACATTGAACCACTGAATATACGTACGGTTCTACCAAAAAGTTGACGCTATTTATGCGTATGTTCCGTGGTATAGAATTCCCCAAATAAGATACAACAATTATTTGTCTTTTAATAAAACTTGTAGTATGTACCATCCGCTTTTACAACTTTTTTATTCATACGCCTTACTTCAACTACCTCTTGATTAGACTCAATGGCCGATTTTAAATATTGTTCACGTAAATACATATCTACCATCTTAATCACTCCTTTCCTTTGTGTAAAAAAGGTGGGTATGTATGCAATCTAATCATTCTTAGTTATAGACTTGTGACTAATTAATTGATTAGCAATATCGTAGGACTTTAATGTTACTTTAATTCTGTTTACGCCAATTGTTGTGATATCTATAATTGATTGTTTAAAAAATTTGCATTCGTGTAAATGATGTCCTATACGCATTGGGTGTAATCTACCTATGTTTTTATTAACATGTTCTAATAACACAGTAAGGGCCTAGATCCATCCTTCTGTATCTATTGTTTAAATTTATGTAATTTCTACTTTTAACATCAAAACTACTAATGATTATTATTTTAAAAACAGTCATAATATAATCAAAAATTTATGTAATTTCTACTACTACTAGACTCAACGTTAATATGCCATATATGTTATTCAAAAATATAATATAATTTTAATTATAGCTAATAAATGGATTCAACATTCGTTTTGAAAATCTAACTTTGATTTAAATAGGAAAATTAATTGCAAGAGAGTAGCAAGAGCGTGATCGGTTATTAAATATGTGACCCAGATTGTATCAATGCGTCTTCATATGTTAATAATAAGATATGCTTTACTCAAACTTGAGTACGTAATTCCAATAGTACAATTTCTTTTGAAAAGTAGAATATAATGTGTAAATAATTGTCATAATCGGACCTTTATTCTCTCTTTAAATAAATTAATCCCTTTTGTCTGGAAGTAGAATCAAATAAAATTGCATTTTACTGAGTTTAAATTGATATTTATTTTACTTTTTAAATATTTTGACATACGTAATAGTATCACTTTTAGGGGCTAAATATTCACGATCTCGTTGTAAATTGGTAGTTACCTATTATCGACGCTAAAGCAACTTCCACCTGCATTAAACTATTGATTATAAATATTATAATCAATGATTAAACCGATTAAGGTCGTTAAGAAAATATTTTACCTCTATCGGAATTAGATTGAATTTTATAAAATCAGCTATTTTTGGAAAACTTGAAAAAAAATTCTTTAAATTCTTGTGGTTTGATTATTAAAGTAGCGTATTTGATAAGATCAGAATTTGCGTTAATTAACGCGTCAGAATCAACTCAAAAGCTCACGACACATAACATCAGTAGTATATCTTAATACTACATTGTGAATATTTACAGGCTCATTGTTTTTTCTCGATTTATCAATAAGTTTATTTAATCCTTTTGAACAATCCAATAATGTGTTAAACATCATCTTTATTTTGCTTGATGTAAATAAATTATGGTGTTAGTTTCGTTCTAAGTTGTTTCTATTTCCCACCTTTTAATCTAAACAAGTGTCTGTTGTTGGTTCATTGTGTTCATTCAGGTAATGAATTCGGTTGTGAAAATATTCAAAATTAGTTTATAAAATTTGATTAAATTTGGATCAATATAAGTGCAGGAGTAACAAATGTATATAACCCCAAAACATTTAAAGTTTCGCATTTGTATACTTTATATAGTTTACTAGAATATTTCCCTCTATTAATTCACTATATTGTACATATTACCAAAAGATGATCATTGGCGATATACATTCAACACCTTTCAAATACCAATAGTTAATTTTTTGTTTAAAATATGCTAAAATCAATGCGAACAACACAAGTAATATTACTAATAGCATAGCGATCAAGTTCTAAATTTCAAATTAGAATTAAATTAGTTTATTGGTACATGATGTATTCAAATTATTATCTTAGACTTTGAGTTTAAGTGATAATATCATTTATTTTGTAACAATTTATCTTCCAAATTGATTATTGGTTCAATATTATGGTGATTAAAATAAAAATTAACATCCAACAAACAAGCAAGAAAAAACAAATCTTGAAGCTTACCAGAATTGCTTAGACAAAATTTCTAAACAAAACAAAGATTTAAATTTATGTCAAATCTATAAAACAAAGCAAAAAAACATTTATTTATAACACAATGCTGTTTTCTTTATTACGTAAAAACAATTTAGGGGCAGTTTTTCAATCACTGATTAAGGTTAACTTTCGGTTAATTTCCAGGCAAACAATTGTGACAATAATTATCACCATAACAGTAAACTCAAAATTAAAGTTAATCAATGACTAAAAAACTGGCCGTTAATGTGATAACCACTTTTAAAAATTTAAAATCTTAATTAGTTATCATGAACTATAGCAACATAATCAGCAACACGATAACCGATAAAAAACTATTTTAAAAATTCATATGTTTCCACAGAAATATTCATAATTTTTTGACACAAACGAAAGATACTTCATATATTCTTTAAACTAATGTGTTGTTATTTTAAAATTATAATATTTTGAATACGGGTGGAGACTTTATCCTCATCGCCCAGTCTTATATTTTAAAAATTATTGTTTAGGTTATAATTTTTTAATTCAATTAAGTCAACAAATGACAAATAGATTAACAAACTTTCTTAGAAAGAAAAAATGTCTATCAATACCGTGGTTATTTTTTTTTGATGAGATTAAATAGTCACTGCAATACCCTACACTTATATAATATTTGGAATATTTTATTGTATGTATTGTAATAGAAAGCCATAATTTTATAGACCTTAGATACAATACAACCAAATTAGTTAGAAATGAGGAGATTTACTAGAAAAATAGGAATTTATATGTAAAAATTTTAAGAACAGAAAAGAAACAAGCGTTTACCGTAGAATTGTACATCGCCCTCATAAACAAAAATAAAATTACGATTTAGAAAAAAATAGTTCAAACAAAATCTACAGACCAGCCATTTCACGAACAATGTAACCTAGCATACATAAGTAAAATGTGTGTCTTGCGACATCTCGTGTTAAAACGGACACGTGTAAATAGTATAAACTAAGTAAATGCCAACAGTTAACTGTAAAGACTTGTGTGCGTTAAAGTGCACGGCGCCATCTAAGCGATGGTTTTAATGCTTAAAACAACACGTGAGTCGATAAAGCTCCAGGAGAGTTTGAAATTGTTGTTTTAAGCATTAAAACCGCCGTTAACTGTTGTCATTTACCTAGCATACATATTTTTTAAGTAATTTAATATATGTTAATTTTTTTTAATATAGAAAAATGTTCATATTTAAGGTATTGTGTGGCACAAGCGTTTTCTTTTTTATTGCGGATGTAAAATGGGTAATGTAATTATTTAAATTAGAGTAATTGATTGTTTGTGGAATTTACATGTGTTGTGTCGAGACAACACGACAATAAATGTTTGACAACTGATCTGTCAATTAATAATTTTGAAGAGTGTTTGTTTTCTAGTTTTTGGAAGTTAATAAAGTATTAATTGGTAAGTAAATTTATAAGTAATTCAATCTTTTATCTTGTTCAATTTTGGTGTCCCGTCCGTTGTTGCAAACACGCTAACTGTTGTCTTTATTTTCTACATAGTTAAACAAAACCGAGAATTTTTAATGACATTAGTCTTACAACCCACTGCTATAAGATATCTTATCGGTATGTCAAAATATTACCAAATATCAAATGTCCCGTACGAGAAAAGTACGACAAGGAAAAAGAAACTTTTAAGTTCGTAATTTACAAAAGTCGTTTGTGGAAAAAGCTTCGCACGTATCCAACGACGGCAATGGAGATAGACCGAAATAAAGTTGCGTTTACTAATACGAGTTAAAACGAAATAGTTGAATTAATTTTCAACGATGGTGACCTTTTGTCTAGTCTGGAATTTTCTAATATGCAAACAAAATTTTTATTTTATTAATTTGTCTTAAACCTTTTGACCGTATTTATTTAAATTTATTCCGGTTCCGTTTCTATTGAACAAAATGGTGTTTTTGTTTGAAAAAAGCTTTGAATTGTTTCGAAAAAAAAGAAAGAGAAGCTATACGCCGTTATAAAAATAAAATTGAAGTTAATTATCACCTGACAAACCAGTATCTTAAAAAGATACTTCAAGAAAAGGAAAGAAAGGAGCGGAGAGAAAGAAAAAATATAGACAGATGATAAAGGATATGTGAAATGAAAAAGGCAGCCCTTGGTTTTGACTTGGGTAAATATAAATGTCTATATACATTGCCAAAGCTTTGTATAAAGCGAAACGTGGAATATGTTACAAATTTGTTTACTATTAAAGAAAGGAAAAAAGAAGCCACAAATACTTTGCGTAACAAAAGAAAGAAACAAAGTTACACTAGAGACAGTATTAGTCGGCAAGCGCATGGAAAAGTCCATATAGATCCAGTTTCCGGTGATTCTTCAAAAACATCACATGGTAACAATGAAGGAAGCTTTTGCACTTTTAAACATAAATATTAGGATTCACAACTACACATAAGGAAGTTTTACGATTTACGCCCAAAACACGTTCTGTTATCATCAAAAACGCCTCATAATGTGAGTGTGCTGTTATCACCCTAATTTTAATTACATTTTGAAACCATCCACGAAAAGATTGAAGTTTTTCCTAAAACTGGGAGAAATCTACTAAATGCCGTTTGATGCAATTCGTAGAATGAGGCATGTATGGGTCAATATTTCTGATCAATGCGAATATGATCTACATTATACATTGCTTCTTGTAACATTCTATTCTGTTTCTGAAGATATCAAGGTCATGTTCAAGCAATGGAACAACGTTAGTGCTTTCTAAGTAAAATGTGTATCTTGCGACATCTCGTGTTAACATGGACACGTGTAAATAGTATAAACTAAGTAAATGCCAACAGTTAACTGTAAAGACTTGAGTGCGTTAAAGTGCATGACGCCATCTAAGCGATGGTTTTAATGCTTAAAACAACACGTTTATCTTGGTTTTATCGACTCACGTGTTGTTTTAAGCATTAAAACCTTCGCTTAGATGGCGCCATACCTTTAACGCACACAAGTCTTTACAGTTAACTGTTGGCATTTACTTAGTTAGTGGTTTCATTCAACTGACTGAGTATCAAACGTCATTGAGTGCTGTTGTTAGTTCTTTGGAAAAACAATTTTATATAGTTTTTAAATCCTTTGTTACATAAAAACAGTTTAAGAATAATATTTCAAATTGTTTTTTCTGATGAGTTCGCGGCACGTTTAAAAACAGGTTTACGCTTTGAAATTTATGCTATGTGGAAGAAGATTTTAAAATTATCAATGCCGAATGTAATTTCTTTGCAACATCTCATGGGAAAGGAACTGTTGATGGAGTTGGTGATATGGTAAAAACAATTGATTGGACAGAAGTGAAACCAAGAAGAGTTAATGTCAGCAATTTTAATATTTAAATCGGAAATAAACTTTTTTTTCCGATTTGAATCAAAATTGGTGAATACACTATTATTTAGGTGTAGAATACAGAAATAAAAGTCGGTTGGGTTCTAAATTTTACACTTCTTTCTCTAAGAATAATTGTTGTTTTTGGGGGGAAGCTTATAATGGGAAAAAACGTAGTTAATGGAGGTATTTTTGAGAAATCCGAAGAAACGGTTTGCACTACAGTGTTCTACGCATTGATTTATAATGTATTTTGTTAGAAAACCGACACAAAAAATTTACCATTTTTTTCAAAAGAAGAATAGTCTTGGGTATAAAGTCGGAAAAAAAAAATGTTTGTTTTCCGATTTGAATAAAAATTGGTGAATACACTATTGCTTAGGTGTAGAATACAGAAATAAAGTCGGTTGAGTTCTAAATTTTACACTTCTTTCTCTAAGAACAATTGTTGTTTTTGGGGGGAAAAGCTTATAATGGGAAAAACGTAGTTAATGCAGGTATTTTGAGAAATCCGAAGAAACGGTTTGCACTACAGTGTTCTACGCATTGACTTATAATGTATTTTGTTAGAAAACCGACACAAAAAATTTTGCCATTTTTCTTCAAAGAACAAAGGTTGGGTATAAAACCGGAAAAAAAATTTGTCTCCGACTTGAATAAAATTGGTGAATACACTATTGCTTAGGTGTAGAATACAGAAATAAAGTCGGTTGAGTTCTAAATTTTACACTTCTTTCTCTAAGAGCAATTGTTGTTTTTTTTGGGGGGAAAAGCTTATAATGGGAAAAACGTAGTTAATGCAGGTATTTTGAGAAATCCGAAGAAACGATTTGCACTACAATGTTCTATTAAGTCTTCAATAGTTAAAACAACGTTGAAATAAAAATTTTTTTGACTAATTTTCATTACAAGTTTTTTGCCTCGTCCGTGATGTCCCATCTGATATGCGTAAAAAGTAGTAAAATAATTAAAAAGCTTTTCCACATTACTTAATTTTTGCGTGTCTATGTTTAAAAAGTTTCAATGTACCTCTCTTTCTACATTAAAAATAATTGTTACGTTTAGTGCATTTTAAATTAGCAGAATTTTATAACTTCAGTAATAATAAGAATGTGAGGTTTTTCGTATGTTATTCTTTGTATAATTTTTTTCTGTATGTATTTGAAATTTACAAATCTGGCGTAAGTTGTAGGGTGTAACAACTTTTATTTTAATCAAAAATATTTAAAAATTTGAAAATCTGTGTAGGTTAACGGCCCTTGTGGTTATTTATGAAATATAAGGTCCATGTACAAAGTTTCAGAACAATAGATCTGGTGGTTTTCTTGATATCTTTTTTACATACGCCGTCGAACATGAAATTTTTTGATTAATTATAATGTACTTACTCTAATTCATCGGAAAAAGTAAAAAAAAGAGTGTTAACATTTTCGGTTTGGAAACTGTCGCATAACTCCCCATCTTATTTCATAAGATGTGGAGTAAAATATTATGAAAAAAAAATCGATCAATGTAAGAGCAAAAGAATGTGAAGACACTGAAGGATGTAGTAGTTAGTAAGAATAAAAGGGTGGTATCGTGTGAACACTTAACGGCGGGGGGGTTATCATTATTTGGACGCGCATAGCCGCCCAGATGCCGACACTTGTATATTTTTAATTTAAAGTACAATCGACCAGTGTAATTTTATAACACGTTGTGATTTTTAATTTGTGTGTCCGATTCAATATAACATTTTTCTGTTGTAAATAACACTCGTCTTGCAACTGTCTCTGTCATGAACACTTCAAAATTTGCTATCTCATACGCACCATTACCGTCTGACTACATACCTTCTTGAACGCGCATATTATGCTTATCTATGTTATGACTAAAGTATAAACTTTGTTTTAATTTTTTTGCAAGTACAATGGTATACACAAATGATGATGATTTTACAAAATTTATATCTTATAATAAATAGTAGAGCGTTTACAGAAGATATTGTTAATTATAATTATTATTGTATTATGTATCCACTATTTTCCTTTTAGTGGATCGTATTGGTGGTACAAAGTAGGTATAAAATTAGATAATTTTTGGAAAAGATTAATACTGCGTGGGAAAATCGCTTAGGTACATCAAGTAGCGCATCGGGTTTGTTTGGTCATAATCCGTTGTATAAAAAAAACATCGATGTTATGCACTTTTTATATTCCGATAATAATGAATAACTCGATTACTGAATATTATTTGAATGATGTCATGTAATAGAGAAGAATAAATAAGCGATTAGTATTTCATTTATCCAAGAAAATAAAGTAAATAATCCTAATTACCGTAAATTGTTTTTAATGCTCTTTTCGACATACTATATTATTTCTTGTTAGTACTTACAGTTGACATTTTCGTACTTGTAGCGGTAACCTAGTACAAGTAGGTACCTACGTATTTTTGTAATATTGTGAGAATATTCGTTTTATATCACTTACGTGTGTTCAGCCTTTCTTACCGAAAGTCGATATTTTTTTGTAGTGACTATTGTTGTGTGTGAATACCTATTATAGTATATATTTAGATAATATATTTTTTATAGTTGGGTTTAGATTAGTTTTACATTAGTTTATACATACTAATTGTGTTGTGTGGTTACTGTGTTTAGCGTTTACGAACTATCGTTTTGTATCGGAACTTTTATTGTAGTTTTTACCAAACAATTTAATTGGTGTCCCACGTGTTTTGTTTTGTGGTAGGTATTTCGTCTTGTAATTTGGCTAGATTGTATTGTTTTGGTGAATAGGTTTATAAGCTACAATGGGCAACTAAAGAAATAAACAACGTAAGACGTATTACAGTAGATCGAAAAAATCAAAACTCCATAGTGAAACGAAGGCTCTAACCAAAGAACTACAAAAAATTGAAAAAAGAAATCGAATTAAGTACCTACTCAGTAACGAACATGTTACAGTACCCTATTGCTCCTCTAATTGGTTTAGAACACATTGTTTTGTAGGTAGTTACTTTTTTGTTTTTGTTGTAGGAGTGAAACTTACATTATATACTATTGTATACTGTGTCCATATTTAGATTCTCACCATTATTATATTGGTTATTAGATTGAGATAGAGCAACGTGTTAAATTGACAATGTTTTGCAGAATTTAATGTCCGCAAAAAATTTGTTTCAGATTCATTTTATTTTTTTCGATTTTGAGATATTTTAAAAACCATAATTTACCGATTTCGACTTTTCTCGATAATTCGATGACGCCTCATCTCGACGTGCTTTCTAAACCTTGACATTGTTCAGACACTTTTGATGCGACTTAATGGCGGTGTTAACAGAAACCCATGATTACTCATTTGTTTCCAAGTTACAGCGGCAACTTCTTTGTTTTCTTATGGCGGTTGGCTTGTATTTTTATTCAGTTAGATAGCCCTCGGAAAGGGCGTTTCAATGTCTTAAAATCTTAATTTAAACGAAATATATTAACAAAAGTGAATTTGACTCTAGAAGGCCATGGAATAAAACGTCGGTTTGACATTTATGATAAGCTCTGTCAAAACCCACATGTAAAACTAAGACCTTTTTTTTCATTTGCACATGTATATGCAATTATCAGTATTTATTGATATCGATTCTAACGACGATATTTATCAATACCGAGTACATACAAGCTTTGACTCGCTGATCAATCTCAATTTTACATGTGGGTTTTGACAGAGCTTATCATAAATGTCAAACTGACGTTTTATTTCATGGCCTTCTAGAGTCAAATTCATTTTTGTTAATATCTTTCGTTTAAATTAAGATTTTTAAGACAAGTTATACTTCATTGAAAAGCCCTTTCCGAGGGCTATCTAACTGATAAAAATACAAAATGGCCGCCATAAGAAAAACAAAAGTTGCCGCTGCTAACTTGAAACAAATGAGAATCAGGGGTTTCTGTTAACACCATTAAATTCGTCTTAGAAAAGTGTCTGAACAATGTCAAGGTTTAGAAGCCGTCGAATAAGGCGTCATCGAATTATCGAGAGAAATTGAAATCGGTAAATTTTGGTTTTTCAAAATATCTCAAAATCGAAAAAGTGAAAATGAATCTGAAACAAAATTTTTGCGGGCTTTAAATTCTGAAAACATTGTCCATTTAACCGTTGCTCTATCTCATCTAATAACCGATATACCAATGGTGAGCATCTAAATATGGACACAGATATATTATATACTATAGTACCTATAAAAAATTAGGGAAGCAAGAATCTATTTATACATATTTTATTTACCTGTGTTTATAAATATATAGGTACCTAAAAATATAAATTTTAGTTCTTCAATTCCCTACCTGAAAACAAACCTCCAAGCCCACCTCTAATTAATGAGCCATTCAATTCATTGAAAATCAATGACCCAATTTTATCGAAAAATGGGCCGAGCACTTCTGGGTACAATGGTGGTAATTTAGATTCCAATGGTTGGGGAACCGACGAAGACTTTGATAGGTTTGTATATAAATGACACAGCAAAAGACGCTACCTACGATTGTAACACTTTGCTTTTAATTTTAGCATAATGGCACATAAACTTTCAGTAGAGACCGAGGTACCAAAACATAACGTAGATGGTTATCGAATTGTGGATCTTTCTCATATTCTACAAACATCTTTAACTCTTGCCGAAAACCACGCACGAAGATGTACTGCTGGAAATTTATTTATAGAGAAAGAAAAAATGGGCTAAACAGTGTTATATTTTTAAATGTAATACGTGTGAAAGAAAGTATTCCTGTTCGTCAGAGTCGCCTACAAATAGAAAGGTCAATAATGCTGCTGTATGGGGAACGTTTGCTACTGGGAGTACTTTTCTCATACAGAAGAATTTCTTTCAATTCTGGATATACCACCTATGTCTAAAAATATGTTTTACGAAATACAAGATACATTGAGAAAAGTATGTGATCTTACTAGTGGTATATAAAGTACATAAATGTATTATTGGTATATTTTTCAGGTATATAGTGATTCTTCAATCGAGAGCATGCAAACAGCGGGCGAAGAAGAAAAACAGCTTGCTATTGAAAATAATGATATCGATGAGGATGGCATACCATGGATAACTGTATATCTAGATGGAGGATGGGCTAAAAGAAGCTATGGACACAATTATAATTCTGCATCAGGATTGGTATAAATGTTTGATGTGCTATTTTATGTGTTTATGCGTATTTAATTTTGTTTGTAGGCAGTTATAATTGGCCGAAGAACAAAAAGTATTATTTTTAGGAGTAAGAAATAAACTTTGCATTATATGCAAACGTAATGAGGACAAAGTAGAAGTACCACCCACGTATGTTTTAAAATTGGGAAGGCAGCTCTAGTGCAATGGAAGCAGACATCATAGTTGAGGGATTTTCACGTAGCATAGAACAGCATGGTGTGCGTTATAAACAATTTATAGCTGATGGAGACTCGAGTGTTTTTCTAAGAATTCAACAAAACGTTCCATATGGTCTGCAGGTAATACTTAAACACTACCGCTTCATTATTTTCTTGTTCATTTCTGGTTTCAGGTACAAAAATTGAATGTACGAACCACGTCATTAAAAATTATGGTAAAAGGTTATTTACTTTAAAACTGATACCAAGCAGATGTCAATAGCAGCAAGAAAACTCTTAACGAGCAATAAAATAAAGGCTTTACAAAATATTGCCCAAAAGCTGTCTATGATAATGCTCATGGCGATGTTCACCGTTTAGTGGAAGATTTAACGAATGGTCCAGACCATGTATTTGGGGAACATCAAAATTGTAAAGATTACTTCTGTAATGATCTTGGTATTACAAGTCCAGATATAAAATTAGCTAGGGATTCAGGTTTATTACGATATGTTAAAGGTATGTAAATTGCAAAACAAAGGTTTGTAGTTAGAAAAATCAATTACATTGAAAATGTTATGGGCACTTTGTTTAGTTACTCAAAAGGCTGGATCATTAATTGATAACGAGACGAACAATCTAGCAGAATTATTTAAATAGCTTATATTGCTACTAACACCGTCGGTCAATTTCAAAGTGAATTGTTTAGAATCGAACGCGCTTCACGTTTGACTGCTTCTAAATTTGGTCAAGTTATTAAAAGATTACCCCATACTCCTTGTCATTCAATGGTAAAAGTATATTAAAACCAACATATTTTTCTAATAAACATACTGAATATGGACAAATTCATGAGTCATTTGCCATCGGTATGTTAGAAGACATCATTGGTGAAAAGTACTGCCTAGTGGTTTTTATCGACATTACTGACCTATATTTAGGTGCCTCGCCTGATGGTAATAATAAAATTTATAATTTTCAGTTTGTTAAATCAGAGTAAATTTCAGGTCTAGTTGGAGATAACAAGTTAGTGGAAGTAAAGTGTTTGTCAAAAGTAAACGAACTTGGCATATCTTTAGAAGAAGCTTCCAAAACATTAAAAATATTTGCATAGAATTGAAGGACCAAAAATTGTCTTTGAAAAAATCATAACTGCTATTATCAGGTATGTTTTTATATTTGTTATTCATTGTTATTATAAATCGTTCAACTTTTGTAGGTCCAAGGACAACTTAATATTACTAGAAGATCTTCTTGTTATTTTGTAATATTTGTGAATGATTTAACGCCATTACATGTTGAGGAAATTAACAGGGATGAAGAATTCTGGAAAACCAAAATGCTCCCAAAGTTGTCTCAGTTCTGGAAGGATTGTGTTTGTCCAGAACTGGTACTAGGACATTTAGATAAGGGATTGAGATGCAAAGATCTAAAATATATTGTAGACGCCCAAAATTTAAAAAGCGCTCGAAGTAATAAAAAGTAAATGTAGTTGAGGAAAGAATGTGTAAAAAAATGAAAAGCTCCGAACCTTTTATTTCAAAATACGATGAAGTAATTATTGTATTCCGTTATTATTTTGACAAATAAACATTTTAACGAACAGTGTTTTAATTTAGTGTAGGTATTCCAACAATTGTAATGTAAATAATTAACAATTACAGTATAAAATAAAGTAGTTCTATTTACAGTGCGTGAAAAATAAAAGTTGTTTCAAATATGTAATAACAAGTAGCTGTGGTAAGATTTTTTCACAAAAAGTTACTGACGCGACGCTTTGAAGTTCAGTTCAGGTGTTCAACTTCTATTACGGTCGATACTGAATTGTTATCAGATCTCCCTTATTATCTAAGTGTGAAAGTTGCTAACTGACCAGTAAAACAGAATTATTTGAACAATAATCAATCAGAAGTTTGTAAACATGTATTTCACAATAAACACTTAAAACATTGCAATAAATTATCGAGCTGTCGTTGAATGACTGTATGACACCATTTTTTAGAAAACGCAGATAATCTCCTATAAAAAAACACACTACGATTTAAAACGAGCATATTAGATTATGTTTACATACCTAGTATGCCTACAAATGCTACAATAATATTTTATTATTCCCGTGGTTGGTATATCAGGAATTTAATTTTTGATATTCATCATAGCCCACCAACAAAATTTTTTTTAAATTTTGAAAATTTTTGAAAAATTTCACATGCTCTTACTATTGTATTCCTCTATATAAATCTCAAATCACATTTACAAAATAACAATTGGACCTATTCAAGTGGTCGTTTGAAATATTATTAGGAGAATTCCCCAGCGTTAAAGTTTGATGAAACTGTTTGTTCTATCCAGGAGAATTTTAATTACTTCTTTTCCAAAAGCATAAATAATCTTGCATCTTATAAACCTAAACTAGGAGTTAATTTGAAGATTCTCAACAAACAAAAAGTAGGCCAGCAAATTGATGAGCATTCAACAACTTAAAGGTAAGGCTTATAAAGCGACACGATGTTGATGAAATACGCATTTACGAATTACACATTTATTACACAATAAAAAAAGATTTATTTTCACAAGACGATTCTAATTATTGTTAAAATTGTAGTAAAACCTAAAAAAAAATTACGTAAATTTAATTTTTGTTTTTTTGCTGAATAAGATTGTTAGGTTCCTCAAATGGTCTTCCCTACATTCTTAAAAGTCATATAGGATATATTTTCCACAAAATATATTGCAATTATTTGTACTTTTATAGTAAAACTTAAACGCAGTTTGAAACATTTATGGTTTGTTCTGATGCGACATCTGTAAAGTTTCAATAAATGTCGCAACACTGCAATGATATAAGAAATTGCAGCCTGAGAATACCGCAGGTAGCTGAAACTTAATCGTCACGTTATTGTTTATGTTTACAGTCTGTGTTTTGATAGTGAGTGTTACAGATTAGTTTTGTGGTGCAAAATCTGGTTTTGTATTTAAAGAATAAAATGTACAAATTCTTGATATATTTTTAATTAATACAACTAACTTTTATTAGACTTAAAATCAACAAATTTAGTTGTTTTGACTCTCTAATATACAAGGTTATTCACGGTATACGACACGGAATATTGCAGTCAAACTATTCAATAAAATTGGAAAAATATATCTCTATCAGCGGAATATTATTACTATTTTCAACCTGTATTTTATATCAACAGTGAATGAAAATGTAATTGCCTATCGGACTGATTTGTAACAAATTAAACACCTCATCAACCAACCTATGAAATTTTGACAGGTGATAATTATTATTCGTGTTTCTCAGTTATCAATAAGAGTTTTTCTTTGCAAATCGTCATTTAGTAGCGGTAGTTGGTGCTGTTTGTTCATTTTATTGAAGTGTGTATTTAAAATAAAGGTTTACTCAAAAGAAGAGCGGATCGATATGATTTTTATTCTTGGAGAATGTATGGAAAACTGCTTGCAGGGATCACAACTCTACACTCAAAGATTTGCTAACAGAAATCATCCAAATAAAGTCGTCTTCGAAATTTCGAGAAACTGAAAGTGTTCAGTACAGAAAACCCCCTAATAGGAAACCTGTGACAGAAAATGAAGAGACTAAATTCGCGGTAATAGTCTATGTAAATGAAAGTTTCCATATGAGTAAACAATCGCCAAAATTTCAATATTAGCCAAGCAAATGCCTCAAGAATTCTTAAAAAACATAGTTATCATCCATCATACCCAAATTCACCAAAAACTTTCCGAAGGCAATTTTAAGAAACGAATGGAATTTTGTATGTGGACAAAAGAGACAGAAAATGAAAACTTTTGTAATCTTATTTTGTTTAGTGACGAGTGCACGTTTTTCAACAGTCAATCAGTGGATCCGTTAATAGACATAAATTTTCATTTTTATTCCGATTTCAATCCTCATCAATTTAGAAAGAATGATAATCAGCACAGATTGTCAGTGAATGTGTGGGGTGGGATAATAGGTCGATATTTCATTGGTCCCTATTTTTTGAAGAACAATTAAATGGAATCTTGTTTTTAGATTTTTGAGAAATCAGTTTCCAATGTTACTGGACATAACTTCACCGGTTTTTTTTTGGACACGTAACACTTCCCACAACACCTCATAATATAAAAGAACTCATCAGAGAAGCGTTCCAAAACATAAGCCCAGAAATGTTATCAAATTTTACTGAAAGCTTTAAAAGAAGAATACGTTTGTGCTTAGAGTCAGGCGTTCATCATTTTGAACACATGTTATAAGCAAATGTTTCTTGTATTTCACCAGTATGTTTTACAATATTGTAAACAGCTAAGGAATTGATCCGTGGAGCAGATAATTCATTAGAAGAGATATTATTATGAAGTAAATTTGTACGTTTATTAAATTCTTTGTAAACTCTATACATATTTATTTCTCTCAAAATTTAATACAGTTGATGAAATGTACACAATGCAAATCTTCTCCTTACAAATACATAGTATTCACCTGTCAAAGTTGTATAGCTTACTTGATAAATATGAAAATTGTTACAAATCAGTCTCCATATGAAAATTTGCATTTTTCATGACAACCTGAACATTTAGCTATAGGACACTATAGTATTGTTTGATAGGTAATCACATTTTACATTTGTTGTTGATATAAAATACAGGTGTTCCATTTAAAATAAGCAAGTTATTGCGGTTCAAAACATGTCATTAATTAATCTTATTTTGTACACATCCTGTATATGATAGTGGATTTTTCACAAGTTCGACATAAAATCTGATCAATTCATAGACTCCAGTGCGAATTTAGTTTGGAAAAAGATATTAGTTGCTGAGATATGAATCGGTAAAATTGTGACGACTTTTTCATAAAATACAGAATATCTCAAAAACCTTTAGGTTTAAGTAAGGTAAACCTCTATAAAATCCATTCTTATTTTGAACGTAGAAACTGAAATTGTATTAATATACAGGGCATTCAATAAGAAAAAACACAACTTTGATACGTTCTGTGTATTTTGGGACACCTGTATATTTCGAAAGTAATTTTAAAATATTCTCCCGATAGGTCTCTATCAATCCCAGATATATTTTTTCAATTTTATTAAATAGTTTGGCTGTAATATTCGTGTGTCGTATACCGTGAATAACCCTGTATATTTTATTTAAAATGTACCTTTCAGAAAAAAGACAGCTATTTCCTAACGCATCCTTAGGCCTTTTATCTTGGTTTTTACCTACTGTATTTCCATTAAAAATAAATACATACAATAATTTGCAACTGACCAAATATAAGTATGTAAAAATAGTTTTCGTATTTCATTATTTTTAAGCACTTCAGTTAAAAAAAAACCTTCCACCAAAAATTATTCGTTCTCCGGAGGTATAGTTTTTCTTTAAATTGTTGTTAAATTATTGAGTAACAAACAAATATTCACATTTGATCCACATCGTTATTTGTAAAAATAACTACTAAAACTCCACCATTCTAGCCATAAACAACTGGTTTCATAGGTATTAAAAGTTCTGAACTATTATAAATTATAGTCAAAACAAAAGTATTTGTCAGAGGCTCAGCAAATTTTTGAATAACTGCTTTGTCATTCGCAAAAAATAAATTTTGATAATCACCTTGATTGGTCTCTGAGTTGAAGAAAGCCAGAAAAAAATGTTCCGTTCTTTAAACTTCAATATTTATTAATCCGAGAGTCATTAAGTTTTCGAGTTTTAATAATATGTTTGATAAAACTCGCGATGTTTTTTTATAGAAACCTTACTGGACTGAGTTGAATGAATGTAACATAATATAACATCACATTAAAAAGTGAAAACAAACAAAATGCGAGCACTTTTATCAGCATTGAGTCAGTGTTCGACTTTGCGACGTTGTCATATTCAATTACCCACATGTTTGTTGACATATATTTTCGGGAAGACGTAAGGGGAAAAGCAAACGGCATTGAAATTTGTCACGTAATAAATAGGACTCAACTACTGATGACATGTATGTAATGCTATATTTTTAAAAACAACTTCTTGTGTTTTGGGATATCCGGTACTGCATAACATCTCTTAGTACTGAAAAAATACCAAAAGCAATCAAAACAAGTGTATTCCTATTCCAAAGTGACCACGCCAATTTTGGCAGTGGTACATTGTCGTATTATTTTGATACCAGTTATTGACAAAATCATGAAAACATTTACTTGTGCACAAATACGTCATTTTTTAGAAGCGAATAATTTACTGTATAAAGGGCAATCGGTTTTCGAGAAAAACATACATGTGGGAAATATTGTTCTTGAGTGTTTTTATTGATCTTGAACGGCGTTTGAAACCATAGTCAAAAAGAGACTTATTGAGAAACTAGAAAATTATGTAATTGTGAATAGTTCACTTAAATGGCTCACTGATTATCTACATTTCATTGATTTTACGTGACTAAAGTAAAAATTTAGGAGATCGTTACCAGAAGATGTAAAATGGAATTTGGTGAACGCTCTTGTACTGAGTCATGTGGACTATGGAAGTAGTGTATATTACAACTTTTTAACAGTTGAAATGAAAATAAACTGCAAATTTTACAAAATTGTTGTATGCGCTTTTCGTATAACATTAAAAGATACGAACGTATTACGCCTCACTACAATGCACTCGGTATTTTAAAAATAGAATACAGATTTATGTTCCTTTATGCCAAATTACTGTTTAAATTTTAAATTCAAAAGAACCGCAATATCTTAACTCCTTATTAATTAGAAATACACCATACATGATTTAGCTTACGGAATTTTAACACATTGTGTATTCCGTAACATACTAGTAATAAATTGAAAAGTAGTTTTTCATGTTTTGCGCCACAACTATAGATCTATTTAGTCAAAACTTTACTGCCCCAAAATTTAATAAAAATTTTAAAACATCTTACTAAGTGTGCAAGCGTCTCAATGACAACAAAATTAACTTAATATATTAATAGATTTGTATAATTGAATATAGTTTTACATGCATAAGGGAAAAGTGAAAACTGGCAATACCGATCTTTTATCCCTATTGAATTAAATTTGCTTTTAATTTAATTTACATTGTTTTGTAAAATATTTAATTCAATAAACATTATTATTATTATTATTATTATTATTATTAAATGGTGTTTGGTCAGAAAAATTAGAAAAAATATAGGTTGCCCCAGGGCAAAGTTTTAGATTTTCTTTTGTTTGTGGTGTATGTCAATGACATGGATAAAGTTTTACGTAATAGTTTTGCAAGTTGATTCGCCAACAATATATTAATTTGTGTGAATGGTAATAAGTTTAATCAGGTAGTACATATAATGAACTCTGAGTTGAAAATAACATAATTGAATACGTATCTGAGATTGCATATTTAGGGGTGATTTTAAATAGTCAACTTAATTTTGACATATACAGGGTGTCCCTAAAGTGTGTGGACATCTATTAACTACAGATTCCTGGGCTCAAAATAAGATGATTTAACCCAACTTACCTATATCCAAAAGTGCTTCGTTTAGCCAGTATTCTGAAAAATAAAAAAATTTTTTATTTTGCTTATAAAAAAAGAACGGTTTTGTAGAATTTGATGATATTTTGTATTGCATTCTTACAGATGTAGGTCATCTTTTAAAGTAATGTTAGTTATTACTATTATATTATATATTATATTACTTTTCAGAAAATTGTTTCAGAAAGAGACATTCAATAGTAAACTTTTGTTACTTGTTAATTGATGAGATCTTTTAAGGTTTAGACACAAAAAAAATAAAATCTGAGGGACCGCGCACTGCATTTCTTAAAACAGATATTATTTAGCAGTCTGGTATTCTAAAAAATAAATGACGATAAGGCATTTTGTTATGATATTTATTAGTGACAAGTAGGTATTTACTTTACTAGATACAGTAAATGCTCAATGTGACCACCACCTTCCTCGATGCAAAGGTTGATTCGACGCAAAAAATTGAACTGTACTCGTTGTAACATTTCTGCATCATTCTTAATGGACTGTGAAGTGTTCTGTACTCTGGCCCGAAGTTCGTCCTGTGTGTTTATAGGACGATAATACACTTTACTC